>APFE030630395.1:1584-11597 GCA_000404065.3 Pinus taeda | reverse complement strand
GGGGTTGTGAAGGAGGTATTGTGAGAGAGAGGGAGGGATAAAGAAAGAGAGGAAGGGGGAGAGAGGGAGTTTGGTAGTTAGGGAGGTAGGGATATAAGGAGAGAGGGATGATGGGGATGAGAAGGAGAGAGATAGTGTTCAAGTTACAAGAATATAGATAGAAGGAGAGAGAGAATGGGATAGAGATAGAGCTAGAGGGAAAATACACACACACACACAAAGAGTAAGGTAGAGAGAGGAACAGAGAAAGGGAGGGAGGATATAAAGAAGGAATGAAGGATAGATGAAGCGAAGCGGAGTCATGGGGAGAGAGAGGATATATATATATATATATAAAGAGAGAAAGAGGGGGTTGACATAAAGAGATAGAGATAGCGATGGAGGGGAGAGAAACGGGAGGGAAGAGAAAGAGGAGGAGGGGAGGGGAGAGAGTGAGGGTGGTAGTTAGGGAAGGAGATAATTAGAGATGGAAGGATATAAATATAGGGATAGAGGGGGAGAGAGGAAGAGAGAGGGGGGAAAAGGGAGGGAGATACAAACAGGGTTGGAGGGGGGATATAGAGTGAGGGAGAGGGGAAGAGGTGAGGGAGAGGGTTAGGGAGGGAGGAAGAGAGAGAGAGAGAGGAATATAGATATGGAGAGAGGGAGGGAAATAGAGAAATATATATGGGGAAGGGACAGGGGGAAGAAAGAGGGAAGAAGAAATAGATGGAGAGATAGAGAGACTGATAAGAGAGAGATAGATAGAGTGAGAGGGTGAGGTAGGGGGGAGAGAGATAGATATAAAGAGTGGGGGGTGAGATAGAGAGACAAAGGAGAGAGGGAGGGAGATAGAGCTAGATCTAGAGGGAGGTGGAAAGGGAAATAAAAGAGAGAGAGAGAGAGAGAGAGGCAGAGAGAAATATTCAGAGAGGGTGATGGAGATGTGAGGAAGAGAGATGGTGTGTGTGTGTGTGAGGGAGAGAGAGAGAGAGAGTGAGTGAGAGAGAGAGAGAGTGAGAGAGAGAGAGAGAGATTGGGGGGAAACATAAAGAGATATATGAAGGGACATAGATATGTAGTTGGAAGAGTAACATAATGGGGGAGAAAAGGAGAGAGATAGGGAAGAAGAGAAAGATAAAGAGAGAAAGGTGTAGAGACATAGAGAGTGATAAGGGAGGGATAAAGAGATGGAGAGGGGGTAGATAGAATGAGAAAGTGAGCAAGTAAGGTGGAGAGAGAGGAGAGAGGGAGTGAGGAAGAGAGAGAGAGATAAATTGATGGAGATAAAGACAGAGTTGTAGGCAAGAGAGAGGGGTGAGGAAATGAGAGACAGAGAGGGAGTGAGGGATAGAGAGAGAGAGGAGGAGATAAAAAGGGAGATAGATATAGAGATGGAGGAGGGATAGAGGAAGAGAGGAATGAGGGATAGATAGGTATATTGGGAGGTAGAAAGAGAGGGGGGACATGAGGGGAGAGAAAATGATAGATATAAGAGTGATAGATAAAGAAATAGATAGTGTCATGAATGCGTGCACATCCAATTCCCATTCATATTCCTATATTGTTCTCTCTCCCTATCGTCTTGATCAAGCCCTATATATTGAGTGTCATAAGCCTCTTGTGAGGTATTTGATAAGTTGGCCTTTTGAGATTCCATTCTACTGCATTTGAGTCACCATAAAAAAGGAAGCCTATTTTCAAAGAATATGTTCCATTCTTTCCTAACAATGAGTATGTGGTCCTGCCAGCATCCACCAAACATGAAAACACAAGGTGAAAGAGAGGATGGTAGGTGTTGATCAAAGTGAAGTTTTATGCTTCTCTTAACCAACCCCTCAAATATCACTAGGGCGAGCCAAATAACGGGTCAAGTCTACCCAATATTTTATGCCCTTTGTTGTCACTGACTAAGTGAGAATTTACAATTTTTCTATGATTTTGTGAGATTATTTACGAGAAAGCTAAGCAGAAAAAAGAAATCAAGAGACACATTTAGAGAATAATGCTTGAAATTTTATAAAAAGTTTGGAAATATAAATAAGAAAAGTAAATATCTATGAACATAAATAAAAAATAAAACATGGGAAGTAGAAAACTTATCAGAGTTTTAAGACTTCTTGGCCTCAAAAAGTTGTAGAGCTTCAATTGCATTAATTTGTAGATTAAAGAAAATAAACTACCAATAAAAATATGAAATTTTGCAAGAAGTATACACAGAAGTATAGAGAAAAGAGGATGATTTTTATTAATAAAATTTATGTGAGTACAATATAAAAAAATATATAAATTCTTGTGAAGAACCATTGACCAAATCATATTCTAAACAATTGCAATGTAAAAAATCATATGCAGAAGTCTAGGAAAGAAAAATGAATTGGATGTGACAACCTTTAAAACACCTTCAGATGCTTTGATATACAGGTAGACAACCTATTTTTCTAAGAAATTAATGGTTATTAGCACTAGATAAATAAAAACTATCCCTTCAAACAACAAGTAAAATGATAGAGAGGAGCGAACGGGAGCAAGGCGATAATGGCAACGGAAAGCTGCTAGGGTTTGCACAGACCTGCGGCGGCAGGCTGCACTGTTCTGTGTCGCTCTGACCTGACAATGGCAGCGTTCAGTTCGGACGGAGTCTGGGCGTTACATTCCAATGGACTCCCCGCTGGGGGAGGGCAACAAAGAGCCGCACGGCGGCAGAAACCAGCAAGGACCTGCGGTCACCACCGATGACATCTCAGCCCACAACACGACAGCAGAGGAAACTACGAATACCAACAGCAATGCAGCTAATACGGTAAGATCCTCTACCTGTAAACCTGTGGCAGCTCACAGGCCAGAAGTAGAATTACCAAGCCATCGAATCAATGCCCGTATACAGTTTATGCAAGGCCATGCCCTCATAGGAAAATTTATGGGACTTTGGCCCACAGAAAGGGCTCTAAGAAACTGGATAAACAGAAAATGGAAGCCCAAAGGAGAAATAACCCTATTAATAGGGCCAAAAGGCTTTTTTACAGCCATCTTCAACTGTCTTGAAGATAGAAACAGAGTATTTGAAGGCGGGCCTTACTTCTTCAACTCGGCAGGGCTATTCCTTAGAGAATGGAAGGCTAGATTCAACCCAGATACGAAAGATCTAAGTTATGCCCCAGTCTGGATCCGTTTATACTCACTCCCGTGGGAGTATTGGGGGGAAGATTCATTAAAAGCCCTTGGATCAGCGTTGGGTGACTTTGTCAAAGTGGCTGAAGAAACAAAGGCTGTGCGATACACCACCTATGCCTCTTATGCCAGAATCTGTGTCTATATGGACCTGAAACAGCCTCTTCCAGACACAATACGCTTATTTCATGAAGACCATGACTGGATCCAGGTCCTAGACTATGAGCACGTCCCATTTCGCTGCAGGCGATGTCATACTCTGGGACATCTCTTCAGAGACTGCCCACTAAATATCAAGCCTGATGCTCCAAGTAAACAAGAACCACAAACTCAGGATGGGTTCACCAAAGTAACAAATAGAAGACGTGGACACAAAAAGAATCCAGCCACTCCAAAAGGGAAGACAGAGACGGAAGCGAAATCTCAACCGTCAACAAGCAACAGTTTTGAGACGTTAGCACAAGAAGATCAACCGGAAATGCTCGGATCGAACTCAAAAACCTTCAAACCCAACAAGCCAGAAGCATCAACGAAGAACCAAGAAGGCGGAAAAGAAAAGCCAGTTACAGATACCTGGTCCAACCCGGATATGGAGATAGATAACCCATCCCACACAAAGGATAAGGGAAAGGAAGCAGCAGGAAACACACAGGAGGCACAGTTCATGGAAGATGATAGTGAAACAATCGACATTGGGGAACTTGACATTCTCGGATTAGAACTAGCATGCAAAACAGGTAACTTCAATAAAATCCCTGAAACACAAGTAGACAATCTAGTAGAAATTCTGAAAAAAGCTCAAAAGAAATATTCACTTGGAATCCAGACAGGCAGCCAATGGGATGGTAAATTTACATACAAAGACAGCAAAAAGAGAGGCAGGAAGACAGCTCTAGAAAGAACAATCAAGATTGGAGAAGTTTTGGTGGAGTCAAGCAGATATGCCAAACTCACCAAATATTTCAGCACCAACCCCAAAACTTCTCAATGAAGTTAATCTCCTGGAATATTAGAGGGCTGAACAGCCCCAGGAGAGGAAAACTCCTCAAAAATTTGATCATGGAAGACAAACCAACCATCTTGTTCCTACAGGAAACAAAATGCAACTCGATAATCCTGGAAAGAATCGCAGCCACAGCTTGGCTAGGAGGACAAGTCACAACTGTAGATGCAGGAGGAGCTTCAGGAGGATTGGCAATCCTCTGGGATGCAGGGAAAATACAACTAAATAATACACATGCAAACAAAAATTTCATACAGGCAGACTTTCATATCATGGGCACAAACATCCATGGCCACATAACTAATGTTTACTTCCCTCAAGAGGGACCCCAGAAAGCAGCAATCCTAGAAAACATATCTCAGCTCAACTTTGGTAGGCAATATCCACTATGGATTCTGGGAGGCGATTTCAACATGATAGCCTCAACAGAAGAAAAACAACGAGGCAGATGCAGGATCAACAGAGATGGCACTTTACTCAAAGATTTCATTCAAAATAACTGGCTGATCGATGTTCCCACAGCTAATGGCCTATTCACCTGGACGAACAAGCGAGTTGCCCCTCTATAAATCGCGTCCCGTCTGGATAGATTTCTATTATCCGACAACGTCGTCCATATTGGAGGAGATTTTATAGCGCACATCATTCCATTCTCTGGATCTGACCACTGGCCAATAGAACTGCATTGGAATCAGCCATGAAATAGCATCAAAAGGCCATTTAGATTTGAAGCATTCTGGTTTTCTCACCCAGAATTCAAGGACTTCATTCAGAAGGCTTGGCAAAATAGCAACCCAATTGAGCCTACAAAAATGGCAAGATTCCAAAAAAAGCTGAAGATGCTCAGAGCCGAAATCAAACGCTGGAACACAAATACATTTGGCCATATTTTAAAAGAGAAAGAGCTGATTATACAAGGAATAAAAAAGACGCAACAACAAATAATTTCAGAGGGGCGCTCAGAAGAACTGGTACAAAAAGAACAAGACATGGAAAGCAAACTTCTAGAAAGGGAGAAACAGGAGGAGGTTTTATGGCGACAAAAATCCAGAATCCGATGGCTCAAGGAAGGAGAGAAAAACACCAAGTTCTTCCACAAATCGACTGTCCAAAGGAGAATGAGAAATCATATATCACAAATCATCAATGTTCAGGGAGAAAAAGCGGAAACCCAGGAAGAGATTGAAGAACAATTTATGCAATACTTCAAGGAAATGAGTAAGGAGCCAAACATAAATAGAGCAGAAGCCATAGAAAGCATCACGAGGCACATCCCGCGTCTTATAACAGAGGAGAAAAACACCCTGCTGCTCAAGCCGATCAGCCTCCAGGAAGTGGAAACAACAGCCAACTCCCTCAAAGCAGGTAAAGCTCCCTGCCCTGATGGATTTACGTCAAACTTCTTTCATTACTTCTGGGAATTAATCAAATGGGAAGTGTGGCAAGTGGTAGAAGAATCTCACAACATGCGATGGATGTATCCAGGCCTAAATGCAACATTCATCGCCTTAATACCTAAATCGGAGGAGTCCAACAAGCCTGATAAGTACAGACCAATAGCCTTATGCAACATCATCCACAAGATTGTATCGAAGGTGGTGGCGTTACGGTTAAAACCAGTGCTTCCTCTCATCATCTCTCCAGAACAGTCTGGCTATGTGGAAGGACATCAAATCACGGACGGGATAATCCTTACTCATGAGATCATCCATTCCCTCAAGCAATCAAAAAAACCAGGTATGCTTCTCAAAATCGACCTCTCAAAAGCTTTTGACAGTATAAGCTGGGAATACATGCAAAAAGTTTTAAAAGCTTTTGGTTTTGATAATGCTTGGATCCGATGGGTCAGTAGCCTAATATCCTCTGCCTTTTTCTCAATCCTCATAAATGGCATTCTGACCTCAACCTTCTGCTCCTCAAGAGGTATCAGACAAGGGGACCCCCTCTCACCTTTCCTATTCATTATAATGGCGGAAGGCCTTGGTAGATGTATTAAAAATGCCATTCAATCACAAGATCTTAAAGGCATCACCCTCCACCAAGCCCCCACTGTCTCACACCAGCAATTTGTTGACGACAACATGATTTTTGGCTACTCCTCGGTCCAAGAAGCCCGCGCTCTAAATTCACTGCTCCTTCTCTTCTCCAAAGCTTCGGGAGCCCTCATTAACAAAGTTAAATCCCAGATCTTCTTCTTCAATACCCATCCAACCACCCAGCGGGCCATTGCCCGTATTCTCGGTTTTTCCATTGCATCTCTGCCTTCCAAATACCTCGGCGCACCTCTCTTCGCTTATGCCAGGAAGCATTCTTCATGGACCTCTCTTCTGGAAAAATTGGAAGCCAAATTATCTCTCTAGACCCATAGATCCCTAAATATGGCCAGTCGGCTGGTTCTCATTAAAGCTGTACTACAATCAATGCCGCTATACCTATTTTCCATACTGGCGGCACCAAAATGGGTCCTAAAAGCCATTAAAAAATTGTAGAGAAACTTCCTATGGGGCAGCTCTGGTCCAAATAGGAAATGGGCGCTGGTCAAGTGGGAGAAAGCATGTCTCCCAAAAATCGAAGGAGGAATTGGCCTACGGGATCCTGAACATAGTAATAGGATCATGGGCGCAAAAATATGGTGGAAATGGCTATCATATCCAGATACACAATGGGCACAAATATGGACAGCGAAATACGCCAACAATTTGCCACTGGAGGAGCGCATAAGAATGACAGAAATCAGCAAGGGTTCAGCTATTTGGAACTCAGCACTTCTAAACAGGGACCTCATACAAAAACATAGCTTTTGGGAAGTCAAGAATGGATGTGTTGCACGCTTCTGGACAGACTCATGGCAACAATTACCCAGTATAAACAACATCATTCAAGACATCCCCAATCAGGATCTCATACAACAGGGAAAGATCAATCAATTCTAGACAACTAACAATACCTTCGATCATCGTGACTGGAAGGAAGCCAGCGCTATCTTACCCCACGGCCCAGAGGAGGTTCAAACAGCTTTAGCAGAGGAGCTAAAAAAGAGGAAAATAATTAAGGAGGACAGCCCAGACTCACTAAGATGGGGTTATGCAGAGAAAGGGACTTTCACATCCACAGAAGCCTACCATATTATCATAAAAGGAAACTACATAAAAGATAAAATATGGGAGCGAATTTGGCAACCCCCCATATGGCCGAAGATTTCCACATTTCTTTGGCTGTTGTCACACAACAGAACTCTTACCTGGGACAATCTCAGAAAAAGGAAATTTGCAGGACCTTCAATATGCCTTAATTGCAAAATAGAGGAAGAATCAGTGGCACATCTTATGCACCTATGTCCCCTCAGTCACAGAATATGGGAGAAAGTTTCTTTTCGTTGCCAGAAGGAAGTAAGAGTCCGGGGTGACATAAACAACACACTCCGATCTTGGCCATAGCAGCCCTATCAGTGTAATATACTCAATACTCTCTGGAAAATCATTACAGGTACAGTAATGTGGAACATCTGGAAAGAAAGAAATCGGAGAGTATTCAAAGATCAGGCTATGGATTTGGAGCAAGTTTGGACCATCATCAAGTAGAACCTTCAGGAAACTCTCTCGATCAAAGGCTGGTCCCAGGAGGATTTTCCTTCCAGCAATCAGGAGCAGGCAATATGGAACAATTGGCAATTCTAAATCACTCCTCCTAACTCATCTCAAGGAACCTCTGTCACGAGGGGAAAAAATACGCCCACCAACTGGAAACCTCCCCCTAAAAATACTTATATTCTCAACTTCGACGGAGCGTCCAAAGGCAATCCAGGCATCACAGGATATGGAGGCGTTATAAGAAACTCTCAGGGAATCCCTCTTAAAGTCTACTTTGGATCCATAGGATGGAATACTAACAATGCAGCAGAGCTGGACGGACTCTGGAAAGGACTCCAAATTGCTCAACAACAGAGATACATCCCCCTCATAGTGGAAGGAGATTCTCAAATCATAATTAACATGGCTACCAAGATACAGCAAGGCTCTGCAGCCCAGAAAGTCAGTAGGAGTTGGAGGATGGCAACCAGACTTGAATCTCTCCAGACTTGGCTTCAGAACAACAAAGCCACTTCATTCAAGCACACCAGACGTGAAGGGAACAAAGCAGCTGACTTCCTGGCCAATCTAGGAGCAGAGCAAGGCAAGGAGCACCAGGAAGGAACCCCACAGGTTATAGTTTCAGAATCGAAACGAGCAACCTTTCTGGAAATCCTTAACAGTGACATGCAGATAGAAGCAAAGGATTACCCGGATGCGGGTGACACGTTGATAGAAGCTAGCCACGTGACCGCCACGAGGAGTCTTCGGTGCGAAGGCAACTTGACCTGCGATTAATGAAATCCATTAAACGCACATTCAATGGCATTCAATGCCATTCCTATCACCCGAGCTACCAAGGAATTAAGACAGAGGCAACCAGAATGTCTGGGCACAGAGAGTTCAGTTTGACAGGCCTGTCTGAGCAGGCAAAGAATTTCGGCTCTGTTCTGCAAGATAATGTGGGTTTGTGGACAGAGAAGGAGGGTGTAAGTGTGAAGCAGAGTTGCTTCAGAGGCAGAGAGCAGTGGGAGATTTGGTCCCCACGGTTACAATTTATCACGGAAAGGCGAGAAAAGAAAACCCTGTTACAATTTTACAGGTTCAGGATGCCTCTTAGAGGACATGCTTCGCCGCGTCGAGGTAGGAATCATGGTCAGAGGGGGAACCCTGGTGGTAGAGGCGTTCATAGCCCGCAGCGGGTCTCCCCGTTGGCTTATGCTTCGCCCAGCTCTCCTGGTTCTGACGATTCCGACTCAGATATTAGCAACTCGGTGCAGACGGTAAAGTTCAAATACTTCCGTCGCACCAATAAACCTATAGTTTCTACATTAATTACTGTGGTTTTTGCGGAGGAAGAAGGAGAAGAAGGTAAGGGAAAAGGCATTTTTGAGGAGCAGAAGCCAAACTCCAACAATTCCTCTCAGAGCGGAAGCCAGGAGGAAAGCTCCTACCTACCCTCCTCTCAGAGCAAGCTCGAAGAGGAAAGTACAGGAGCGCATTCTAAGGAGCAGCATGAAGCCCTTCGTGAAATCTGTAGCCTTATGGATATGGAAATTACCAGTTCGGTTCAGCTTCAGGCGACGGATTCCCAAACTCAGAAGATGCCTGATGATGACAAGAAGCCTGCGCGCTTCTTTGGAAGTCGCTTGTATCCTATTCTCCCTCCAGGAATTCTGAGGCTGGAGGACATACCGGCTGGTATGGAAATAGATTGTGTGCGGGATCCAGAAAGGGAGGAAGCTGAATGGGAGGCAGAGCAGCAAGCTGCAAAGCAGAAGGAAGCAGAGGACCAGGCGACAGCCAAGGAGGGGAAGGATTAAGGTACTTCTCCAGCATTTTTTGTCTTTGGTTTTGTTTCGATGACCACCTGCGCTCAGCCTGTCTATGGTCTTGGTTACGTGTGCCACCTGTGCTCCGTCCGGGAAGCGTTGTGCATGCCACCTGCGCTCAGCTTGTCTTTGGTTTTTTTGGTTACGTGAGCCACCTGTGCTCAGTCCGGGAAGCTTGAAGAATCTTCGACGCGTGTCCTCAATCCAGCGTCCCTCTACTAACAGGCATCTATGCTTTGTTTAGTCTGTTTATGTTTATGCATTTTGTTAAAGTCTATGTCATTATGTCTAAATCTGTAAACTGGAAGTGTAATTGTGAGAATAGGCATTATGTCAAGGCCTGTAATCACAAATTTTGGTTGGAAAAACTTGATAGAGAGCTGTTCATACGCTCTCAGAGGTTTCGACCTCTTGTATATATTTTTTTCATTTTCTTAATATAAATAGTTTAGCATTTGC
>APFE030630385.1:0-12701 GCA_000404065.3 Pinus taeda | reverse complement strand
CATTGGAACAAAAAACTCTTCTTTTAATTTGTTTGTTAAGAAAGATTTGTGTTTACACGCATTTGCATTCTCAAACTCTTTCCTAGCTAGAAGTTCATTGAAGAGAAAAGATTGTTTGATCATCTTAAGTGCATCTTTTTAGTGATTTTGAGTCGAGTCTTCACATCACAAGTTTCATCTCTACACCTCTTGACTTAATTAGAAACCAATAAAAATAATGCTTAAAGTAAAATTAATCTAGAAATATTTTTATTTCTAGGGCTCTATTACACCAACATAGCTTAGGCTAGTGTCTTGGAGTAGGGAGTACTTAACTCTCCAAGATAGTAAAACAAACAAGTGGTTGTATCTTACGGTAGGAGAGAAATCCAATTGTTGCATCTATGCTCTGGGAAATCTCCTCTTAAAGGAGAAGCACGAGATCGTGTCCGAACCAGTGTGGGAATCAATCCTTCCTCATTGGGAACAACACCAGATATTCACATATTACAAATGGTAAACCTCAGATTAACCATTGTCGAGGAGCCTGGGGTCACTTGTTGGTAAACCTTGGTTTATGTTAAGGAGCCTTCAAGGGGATTGAGCTTGTTACTATGCCCTTGCGTGCATATCGAATCGTAGACTGTTCCCCCAGGTATATTTGTTTCTGTTGGTAACCATAGTGACCATATTCTATAGGATTCTTCCTAAGGTGACGGTGGTGGGAAGATCCCACTGTACCTAGAGCAGACATCGGCTAGACTCACTTGGATTTTCTGGGGGGTTCTCTTCACTCGAGACGGTTAAGTGGAGAAACTTGTGCCAGTCTCTTCATTAAGAAGGTTGCCGGGGTAACTGTTCCAACTGCTATTTCTGTATCGAACTCTGCGACGTTGGATTTCATCACCAACTAGTGTTTTCGGTCCGGAAATTTACTGTTTGTGTGTGATTGATCTCCTAGATTCTTTAGGCGTGTGATTCGATTTGTTTGGTTCTTTATAGGCTTTAGGTGGTTTTCATTGAGATTTTACTTTGTTTGCG
The DNA here is from genome assembly GCA_000404065.3 of Pinus taeda. NCBI lineage: Eukaryota > Viridiplantae > Streptophyta > Pinopsida > Pinales > Pinaceae > Pinus > Pinus taeda. The sequence goes on along the minus strand of APFE030630385.1, from coordinate 11,681 downwards.
TGTGAAGTAGTTAAAAGTCTTTAACTGTGGCTGAATTGCCAAGGCAGTGTCGTAGACTTCGGGGCCAATCTCCTGAGTTTGTAAACGTGGCTGAGTTACTAAGGAAGTCCCATAGACTTCGGGGCCAGTCTCCTGAGGACGTACCGAGCCAGCTTGAAGGCTTGAAAGTCCTCATAACTCCTAGTGACGGTAGAGGTGGGTCACCTGAAGAAGGAGAATATTCTTTGATAGTACATTCTGATTCTCAACCGTTAGTAATTTCAGAAGTTACTGGTAGTGTTGCATCTACTAGTGATATAGGTGAAGAGCCTGAAATATCTGAACCCGAATCTGAAATTGCTGCTACTCCCATATCAAAGTTTGTTTCTCCAGCTTCTAGTGGTCCTAGTTCACCTAGGGTAGAAACTGTAATTACCCAAGATCTTCCTTCTGGACTTATAGCTATTGAAGGACTTGTTATTTCAAACATGGAAGAAATCTTTCCTTTTCCAGAAGATCAACCTATCTTAGACCTTAGGGAGCGTGAATCAATCTTCTACAGTCCACCTAGGAGCAGTGCTTGGTATCGTTCACTGACTAATCTTTTGGAAAACCCGAGACTAAGTTTTTCACCACCTCGTATTTTTTATCACCCAGCACCTAGAGATTACTATCCTTTATTGAATATGTCGAGCCCATCATCCATGTTTTCTCAATCTCCGGAAGCCTATTGGTACAATGGTCCTTCTGTTCCCGCTGGGTATCAGTCCATTTCTGGTACTTTTTCGGGAGCATCTCCTCAACCTATCGAACAGAAGTTATTAACTGGAAGTAGTGGTACTAAACCATTGAGTGTAGAAGATATTCTCATGATGTCAGGTTCTCAACCTCAAGGTGGCCAGTTACCGCCTCGAGGGCAACCTCAAGGTACCCAGTATGTGCCTGGGGGGCAACCTCAAGGTACCCAGTATATGCCTGGGGGGAAACCTCAAGGTACTCAGTTTGCGCCTGGGGGACAACCTCAAGGACATCACACACCTAGGGACAGTATGTTCCTGAAGGTCAACCCCAGACTCAATATGTACCCCAAGGTCAACCTCAGTATCAATATGTACCCCAAGATCAACCTCAGTATCAATATGCACCTCAAAATCAACCTCAATATCAATATGTACCTCAAGGTCAACCCCAGTATCAGTACGTGCCTCAGGGTTATCAACCCCAAGGTCAGTACCCATCTCAAGGTTACCAACCACCTTCTGGTCAATCATATTATCAACCCTACCCTCAACCCGGTTATGGTCCTCAATATCCTCAACCTATTATGGGTCCGTACCCTGGAATGAATTTAGTGTGGGATCCATCTCAATCCCAGTAGGTCTTGCAGCCAAATGTGCAGTCGTCATCTCAACCTGGACAACCCTTGGTTTCTGGTCCATCCCAGCAACCTATCCAGTCTACTGTTCAAACTTCTGCACCTTCTGTAGTTTCTCAATTTGGGCCTAGTACGCCTCGTAATCCACCTCAAACGTCTGCTGCAATTACTACAACATCTACTCCATCTACCCCACCTTCTTCTGGAGTATCGACAACTTGGATTTCTACTGTCCCTGTATCTATTCCTCAGACATCTTTACCTCAGCCTGGACCAACGGTCCACACTTCGGTTCAGATGCCTGTAGGAAGTACAGTTGTCACCACTCAACCTCAATTTAATCAACCTCTGTACCAAGGATAGTACCAATACAGTCCTGCTGCGCAGCAAGCAACCTATCAGTATCAACCGTACCCTGGGTATACATATCAACAACCTCAGCAACCCCAGTATGGTCCGGTTAATCCTGGTTTTCCAGTGATATTCCTAAGTTCGAAGGTAAGCCGAGAGAGGACCCGTCGAACCATGTGATGACTTATCACCTCTGGTGTGCGTCTAACTCCATTTCAGATGATTCGATTCATTTACATATTTTCTAGCACACTCTAATTGGTATTGCACCCAAGTGGTACATTGAGTTACCACGAGCCACTTTTTATAACTCTAGTCAGTTAGCTACCTCATTTTTAACTCATTTTCAGTTGCCAGTCAGATATGACAATGGCACGGAATTATTAACTTCGTTAAAGCAGTGAACGTCCACTTACATTTTAGATCATATCCATGAATGGAGACATCGATGGCGTTTAGTGAAAGTTTATATTCCGGATCAGATCTTAGCTGAATGGTTTGTAAAATCTTTACTGCCCAAGATCACTGAGGATGTAGCTAAGGCCGGAGTAGTTACTGAGGAGCAAGTCATTGCTCAAGCACAGTACCTTGACTTAGTTTATACTCAGTCAGGTACGTTACACGAGAAGATCCCCAATCTACCCAAACAAAATCAAATCGTTGCTGCTCCTTCAGGGTCTCATGCCGTTGATGGTATGATTGGTACAGTTAATACCAAAAGTAAGAAGAAGTCTTCCAAGAATTCTTCTCCTATCATAACCTTACCAGATTCCCCGACAGGAAAGTCTTCCGCGGAACTTTTCGCCGATATTCACGTTGTAGAGTCATCTATAGCTAAATCAAAAACCGGTGGTAAGAAGAAAGGGAAGAAGAAGAATAAAACAGATAAAAATTCAAAAGAGAAACCCGAAAAAGCAGAACCCATTGATGAAAAATGCAAACCTCGTTATCCGTGTCTCATCTGCGATGAAGACCATTATACGAGAGACTGCCCTCATCATGCAAAGGTTGCGAAAATTGTCAAAGGTTCCCAAACTCCTGCTATCTTGAAGGATCCTTTTCCAGCTCAAGATAGTAATATGATAGGTTCATCCTCCAGTTCCAATGAAGAACCCATATTGATGATGTCCCATGTAAGGATTGCGACTCGATCACAAGATTATGGCAGTAAAAGTCCTGTTGATGGTAAAGAATCAGAATCTTCTCATTCGAATGCATCAACCTCAGCTCTCGATTCCGATCCACTACAGATCAAGAAACCTAACCCAGACTTAGTAATCAAACCACCCACAAAGGGTGTACTTCGAAAGTCTGCTTTCAATCCACATGCAAGAGCGGCTCAGAACTACAACATTGTTGAGGATTTAGTTGTTTCACCCTCAGCAATGTCAGCTTTGGAAGTGTTGCAGTCATGTCCAGCACAACACAAATTACTTTTGTTGGCTATAGGAGCTGTTGAAGTTCAGGACCAGAACCTTATAATCTTCAATCTAGAAAATAGTGCACTGCGCTTACCTCATCAGATGGTTGTCCAGATTCCAGTGATAATAAAAAACAGACCCTTTCATAGGACTGTGATTGATGAGGGAGCTTCCACGTGTATTATGTCGATACAGTGTTGGAGATCGCTTGGTTCTCCTTCACTAAACCAATCCCCGATGATTCTTAGCCTTTGATGGCCGTGGGTTTCATCCTTTTAGCATTTTATAGGATCTACCTATAGGGGTTGAAGGCAAAACTGTTAATCTAGATGTGGAGGTGGTTGATGCCCCTCTGGATTACAGCCTTCTCTTGCGTCGTAGTTGGTCTTACGCTATGACAGCTATTGTCTCATCAGTCTTTCGGCTTATAAAGTTCCCTCATAATGGAAAGATCGTAACCATAGACCGGTTGTCATACTTTTCATCCGACCCAGCCTCTGCTGAAAGCATTCAGCATGTTGGTAAAGCGACAATCCCTTATAAGGATGTTGGTGTAGGACTAGTTAAATATTCCAGTTTACTAGGCACTTTTCCTTTTCCTCCTATCAACGCATTGTCTTCTACTACAACCATTCATATGATTTCATCAGAAACCATTGTTAATGATGATCCTTGGATCATACCTTCTGAATCTGAGATAGACTCATTTGGTACTCTTATGCCTTTGAGTCCATATGAACTCGTGTATCAGACCGTGCAGTCGTTTTCCGACCCAACATCAACCCAAATCGACTTAATGAATGTGGTCCATGAGGAATCATTTTCAACATCAAACATGGACTTAATAACGTTTTCTAAACTTGTTCAATCACATGAGAAAATTCGCGAAATCGTATGCGCTGATGAGTTACCATAGGAAGATCTTCATCACAAATCTTCGTTTTTACCCGAGAGCGATCGTTTTGAAGATGATTTTTCATCAACCTTTACGACTGAATATGTTAAGGACGCTCAGAATCCAAAGAAACATCCTGATTCTGAGTTAAACTTAGGAAATATTTCTCGAACTATTTCCCTTGACATTTCAGTTAAGCCTGGAATTGTTGAAAACGTTCATATAGGTGCCTCTTGTACGGAAGATGAAATTCAAACATATAAGGCCCTATTTCAAGAATTCAACGATGTGTTTTCCTGGTCATATGAGGAAATGCCAGGAATTGACCCAGAAATTGTAGTTCATGAAATCAAAACTTACCCGGATGCTAAACCCGTTCGACAACGTTTGCGTCAGATTCACCCAAGAAGAGCTACTGCAATTAAAGTAGAAGTTGAAAAATTACTCAAAGCAGGTTTCATTTATCCAATCCCGTTAATGGATTGGGTATTGAATATCGTTCCTGTTAACAAAAAGCAAGGAAAAATAAGAATATGTATCGACTATGGGGACATTAATCGAGAATTTTCAAAGGACAATTACCCTACTCCCTATATCAATCAAATCATTGATGATTGTGACGGCAGTGAAATTTTCTCCTTTATGGATTGCTTTTCTGGATACAATCAAATCAATATTCTACCTGCTGATGAACCAAAAATGGCATTCATTTGTCCATGGGGGACATTTTCTTATTGCAAATTACCTTTTGGGGTTAAGAACGCCGGGGCAACTTTTCAACGGGCCATGTCTTACTCGTTTCATGATATTAAGCACATTGTGCAACCCTATCTCGATGATTTGCCTGCTCATTCATTACATTGAGCTGACCATCTCGTTCATTTGAGAGCAATTTTTATGAGATGTAGGCATTATCGGATTCGGTTGAATCCCCCCAAGTGTGTGTTTTGTATTGAAACGGGTCGATTACTGGGGTTTGTTGTTTTGAAAGTCGGCATTCGCGTCAATCCCTCGAAGGTTGAAGCCATTATCCGATTGCCTCCTCCTTCGAGTCTTCGCAAACTCCAAAATTTGCAAGGGAAAGCAAACTTTTTACGTCGATTCATCCCTAACTACGCCGAGATCACCAAGGGTTTTAACCGATTGTTGAAACAAAATACTTCATTATTTTGGGATGAGATAGCTGAGAAATCTTTTGATGTGCTAAAACACGCGTTGACCCATGCACCGTTGTTGCATCCTCCCAACTACAACCAGGACTACTTGTTATATCTCGCCGCTTCCTATTCCACCATCGGGATGGTGTTATTTTAGGAAGATGAATTCGGTACTGAACATGTGATATATTACCTTAGTCGCACGTTAAATCCAACTGAGCTAAAATACTCACATGTGGAGAAATTGGCATTGGCAGTTGTTCAAGCTGTCCAACGTTTTCGTCATTACATTTTACTATGCAAGGCTACAGTTATTTCCGATTGCAACCCTATGATCTATATTTTGACCAACCAATTGCTGGGGGGCAAGTACTCCAAATGGATTGTCATCCTGCAGGAGTTCGACTTGGAGTTTGAAAACTCTAAGTCAAAGAAATCTTTAATTTTTGCTGAATTAATGTGTGACTTCCTGCGTGCTGACACGGAAACTGTGGCAAAGGAGCCCATTGCGGACGAATCCTTGTTTCTAATCAGCACTTTAGATCCGTGGTACGGGGATATCGTCATTTATCTCCGAACCCAAACCTTTCGGCCAGATATTTCATGATCAAACCGTCGAAAAATCCGATTCCAGTCCCAACAATTCAAAATTATTGGAGATACTCTTCATCGTCGTGGGCGAACTCTATTTTTCGACGTTGTTTGACTCATGAGGAAGCTGAAAAGGTCCTAAATGACTGTCACTCTGGAGCGTGTGGTAGTCATATGTCTGGGTATGCCACTGCCCAAAAGATATTGCGCTGGCTATTTCTGGTCGTCTACGTTTAAAGATTGTATTATTGCGGTCTGAAAATGCCACAACTGCCAAATTTTTTATCGAAAGATGTGTGCTCCACCTGCTCCTCGTCACCCTATAATTGCCATTGGTCCTTTTTCCAAATGGGGTATCGATTTTATTACATGTAACCCTCACTCAGCCGGGGGGCATGCGTATATTATCCTTGCAGTAGATTATTTTACTAAGTGGGCCGAGGCGATGCCTACATTTGAGACAGATGGCAAAACAGCTGCGATTTTCGTATTCAATCATATCATTGCTAGGTTTGGTGTTCCACAAGCGATTATCACTGATCATGGGCGTCATTTTCGAAACGTTATGATGATTGAACTTACAGGCCAGCTTGGCTTGCGTCACGACAGTTCAACTCCTTATTATCCACAAGCTAATGGCTTGGTTGAAGCCATCAACAAAGTTCTAGTCATCATGATCCGACGAATCATTGGGATTCATTGGTCGAATTGGCACAACATGCTATTTTCAGTGCTGTGGGCGTATCGAACCTCAGTTAAAACATCAATAGGGTTCACTCCTTTCCAACTAGTTTATGGTTTGGAAACTGTGTTACCTATTGAGTGCGAAATCCCGTCATTGCGAATGGCCATCGAGTTGCTTCCAGCTACTTCCGAAGAGGAAAGACGTTTGTTATACTTGGCTCAACTAGATGAGAATCGCCACGATGTTGCATTAGCGATCGAATCTCATGCATAACGTATTAAAGCTCAGTAAGATCGAAATGTGACCCCTCGAAATTTTTCGGAAGGAGATCTAGTCCTTTTGTACGATCAAGCAAATGATAAATTAGGCACTGGAAAATTCGTGCCTATTTGGCATGGTCCCTTTGTTGTCAAGCGTAAGCTAGCGAAAGGGGCCTATGAATTGGTAGACTTTGACGGGGTCTCTTTAGGTAAACCCAGAAATGGTCTTTACCTGAAGAGGTATTATGCTTAAAACAAGTGTGGAGATTTTTTATTTAGGTTATTTTTTTCTTCTAGCTGGTGTGTTTTAGATTAAAGTGTGCTTAGTTTAGAGAGTGAGTTTTTCGTCGTTATTCCTGCTTATCTTGGTTTTACGTTTAATGTTGCAGATGTCGATGCCTCTCCAAACATACATTGGTTTTGCTGATGGTGCTTGTCGTAGTACACAGAATATTTCTTCCGCAGCTTGGGTTATCTATTCGCCCTCTGACGAATTGGTATCTATGCATGGGGTAAGCCTCGGTCAAACAACAAACAACATTGCAGAGTATAGTGCAGTGGTTGAGTTATTATCTGAATCTATTTCATTTGGGATTCGGAGTTTGATAGTGAGGTTAGATTCCGAACTTGTTGTATTATAGCTTAATAGAGTATACCCCATTAGAAATCTAGTTTTATTAAGATTATTTTTGAGAGTGCGTCTCTTGGAACTTGAATTTGACTATATTGAATATCAGCATATTCCAAGATCTTTAAATACATTAGCAGATGCAATTGCTTCTCAAATGTTAAGTAGACATGTGCAATAATCATACAAGTAAATTTAAAAACATTCCATAACATGTTTAACAAGACAAGCTGGTAATAATGATATCATATATATAGGAGTGTGTCAAAATAATACATCATCCTCGATCATAGGTTGAAAAACACCTTATGATCGGCAAAAATGATAAGTACAAAAAAGAAAAAATGTCACATGTAACTACAATAGGCGATCATCCCATCACTGGTGATGATCTCGATACGAAACCACTGCACGAGCCACCTTACAAAGGAACCTCCTAAAGGGTCTTGGGACTTCAATCACGTAACGCTGAAGTTGACAAGGGATGTCATCTATACTGGTCTCGGGCATGTCCCTTGTCAGGCGCTCTAAATGACTCTACAGCTCGGCTAAGGTCTCTGCTGATTCGTCCTGTGGGAGTGGAGCCGGTGCAACTGGTTGTTTCCTCTCGTAAGGCCGGAGAGCGTCTAGTCGCCGTGGGCCCACATCTGCATTTGAAACTTTTACTATCAGTTTTGGGACGATATAAAAAACAAAAAAAAATTAAATTAGGGAAAATGATTGAAAATGATTTTACCTGCATCATCCCATTGCTCTCCTGGCGGAAGAGCCATGTCTGGGTCTCCACGAAAATCAACCCCAGCATAAGGAAAGTCTTGAATGGCAAAAACCTGATTTTCCAACCATTGGAAATACTCAGGTTTGAACCGAACGACCTCGGTCCCCTCATCAGGATGACGGGCCATAACTGCAACCCATCGCATCAGTTTGGGCTCTCGAGGAAGCCCAGCTCTGACTGTAAGCTGTTGTGGGATCAACATTGGAACCCTCTCCAGGGCAAAACTCACAACTATAGCCCCATAACCAAAGGTCTTTAGTTGTTTGTTTTTGGCCCTGGTCAGTTGGCCCTTCACATTGGCCAACACAGCATCACACCAGTTGAAAATGGTGCCTCGAAAGCAATCAACTGCCATCCGCATCTGGGATCCGGTGGCAACGTGTAGCGCTGCATTGCCGCAGAGTCTGGTAACTGTAAAGGCTATGACCATGAGTTTAGGAAGGGATATGGTTTTGATGTCTATCCCTTTGTCTCGGTTCTGGACATTGCAAAACTCTAGGCGGAGGCTCTTGACAGACTGGCCACCTGCCCTGGGCCCAAATAGAGTCAAGTGTTCACCCCTCTTGGGCAAATCGGTCAAGAAATATATGTCAGCTGGCTCGATTTCGAGCTGGTGTCCTCCAATAAAGAAGCACTGGTCCTGTATACTCCATCTATCAACTAGCCATTGCAAAAAGTCCACCTGGGCCCTCATGCCAGGTATGGCCCAGAACTTGTACAAGCCACATGCCTTCAATGCATTGATCAAAGGTTGATGATTCATCGCGGTGAGGTCCACATCCTCGTGCTCCCGTTCTCGCCAATCAAGCATGATGGATATCCTGCAATCAAGTAAAAAGGTGAATTAGAACATGTAAAATTGTTTCTATTGGGTATTTTTTGAGTTACTTAGGTTTTTGTAAATCTATGTGCGGGGTATGCACCCCCTTGTTAGGGACAGTGCGTGGGGTTCGCATCTTGCCTTCACGGCAGGTGCGTACCCCAACCTTTTTGTCCATTGCAAAAAAGTCGGGGTACGCGGGTCCCCTGTGGGAAACCCGCGGGCCCTCGCGCGCGGGTTTTGAAACCTAAATACCTCCTAAAAACAAAAATCAAACCCTAAAAAACGATTTCAAACGGACAAAAATGAAGAGTAGGATGATGTGGATTATCTGGAGGAGACGACGTTCGATTTCGACAGACGGATTTTCCGCAATCTTCACGGGAAGTTTCTGGTCAAAAGCCCTTTTTTCTCAACCAAATCTCAAATGGTAAAAATGAATGGTAAAAAGTCCTTTTTATAAGTTTTTTGGGTAAATAAATTTTAAATTTGTTTATATTTCACTTTAGAAAGGTGTTTTTTTCGACGTTTTTACCTATTATTAAATAGGTATGAGTAATGTTTGAGTTTTTGTTCAGGATAACGGATTTTTCAGGCGAAATCGGTCATTTTCAACAAAAAACATTAGAGTCACCTTTAAGCTCTTTTCTGACTCCTAAAACATGAAAATATTGTCGAGTTTTTCTTTTTAAGCTCGTTAAAACGGAACTAAAAAGACGGTCCTCTTACAACCCTTTTCTGACCGTAAAAACATGAAAAGATTGTTGAGTTTTTGTCGTTTCAAATTCAATATTGGTCATAAAATGACGTGTCATTGATCGCTTTTTTACTTTTTCGGATCAGAGGCACTAATTACGAAAAGTACTCCTTCGTCGTAAAAGATCAAGCAGTTCTCTCAAGTATTATTTTATACTTTTTCGAGCTTGGGAGACACAAATTTACGAAAAAGGTCAACCCTGGAGTCTTCTTAAGTTTTTTCAGACTCTCTAAAAATGAAAAACGCCGAGTTTCTCCTATACTGGACTCGTTAAATTTTGATAGTAAAGGACCTGTTCAATTACAAACAGAAACAAACCACTCCTTCTTAGGGTTCGAATTTAAACTAAGTTGGACTCATCTGAAGGATGAGATTATAATCAAGCATATGTTATCCTCCTCAAGCTTGTAAAAAATAAAGAGGTAATTGCTAGAAATGGTTGGGGAAAAGAGAGAAAAATGAGCATGTTTGTCATACTTTATAACCACTCTTGAACATGACACTTTCATTCACCTGGGTTGGGAAATCCTTTGCCTAAGAGTTGATCAAACCACATTGAAAGTCTTCAGCCAGTTTTTGGGTATTAACTTTGGGTCAATTGTCACCAAATCATCTGCTGTGTTGTTATGTGTTCAAGAGGTCAGTGTGAATAAGCCATTCATTTGCAAAAATATATGTCATCCATCTTCACCATCCCTGAGTCAGTCCTTGCAACTAAATTTCTTCAAACTTGATCTATGATTTTGTGTTGTGGGCTTGTCTACGACGGATCGCTTTCTATCGACTTCAGCTCTTTATCTAGAAAGATGATCTAGAGATCACCAGTACCTTGGGATCTGCATGCCTCAATGGCAGGTTTCTCGTCTTCGACGATAGGTTGCATCATTGACCTTCGATTGAAGGATTCCGTGACATGTTCAACATCGACACATCTAATCACATCTCATGGATTGTACTGAGTAATTTGAGACCCATTGTCATTATTGGTGGTTTCTCTCACAATTGTTAACAATTTACATCATCGACTGGTAATCAAGTGGTTTCTACCATGTTCGACTTCGATACATTTATTCACATGGATATAATCGTACTATTTCGAAGAGTAGAAATGAAGACCTTGGATCTAGTTTCCACCATCCAAGCTGCGAGGAATTTTGTATTCATTATGCTGTAGACTATTCATAAACAGATGGCTGCATCAATACTGTGTCTATACTTATGATGTATTACAAGATTGTTCCTATATCAGAGCAGTAGTTAGTTTTCTAGTTAGTTTTGATCTGACTATGGGAATGCATTCCTATATCATATATATATTTTTCACTTGAATTTTTTTACAGGTTCCAACCGGGCTCTCCGCAAGATAATCCTCGAAATGATAAAGTACTTCACTCTTCTTAAATAATAAATGAAATCCTCATCTACTACAGACTTCGCACTTTAGGGGGCAATCTGTTACACAAAAATATCGTCACCATGATTATTTGCAGTTAGTATGGGTCTATAATCACTTATACTAGCCTCCTAAGCAAGTTTCAGACCTTAGCTCTTCATGTCAAGCTTTGCAAATGAGAGAAAGACATTGAAAATTAATATTACTCTGGTTCCGCACTTTCTCCTACTTTTACCTACGGACCCGCACCCTTTGTTCATATTACCTGCGTATCTGCACGCTATGTTTGTAAAGGGGTGGTTGCGTACCCCTGTAAAAGTAAAAAAAAGGCGCAATTTTTATCTTAAAAAACTCACTTTTGGTTAATTCTAGATGTTTCTAGAAGGAATTTTGACGTGGATTGTTCGCTCCAAAGTGGTTCATGCATCCCAAAAGAGAAGGAGCTAATCCCTTGTTAGGAGGAGCTATCCCTTTGAAGGAGGATTCTATCCTTTGAAGGAGGACCTAGTAACTTCCCTCCATTACACTATAAATTGAGGCATTGGGTTAGTGGCTAGGGAGGTTAGAAGCTGAACATTTTTTAGGGTAAAT
>APFE030630368.1:0-10289 GCA_000404065.3 Pinus taeda | reverse complement strand
TTTTAATAATGACACTCTTTTTTTCTAATTTTTTATTTGTTTTTGGGTTTTAATTTATAAATATAATGAATAGATAATATCTATAACATATGTTTTTCATGAAATCAAAAATGTTATTAATGTATTATCAACATAATAATAATAATAAAATAGATCAAATAACTAACCAAGTAAAATTCAAAACTAAAATCTTAATTTACTAAAATTTGTGTTTGTTTATACAGTGAATATATAATACTCATAATATATTTTTGATAAAAAATTAACTAAAATGAATAATGTTATTAGTATTGTTTAATGTAACAATGATATTATCAATATAACCATTATCATAAATCAAATGACTAACACACTAAAACTTATTTTACAAAAAATTAACATTTATACTATAATTATATATTATTTTTTCTTAGTGTATGGGTATTTGATATTTATTTTAATATTTTTTAATATAATATTATATATAATTATATATATTTTATACCTATATTTATATTTATATTATTTTAATTAATAATTAATTTATTTATTAAATTTATTTCTAGTGCTTCAACAACACTCGCGTGGCTGCTACATCCATGGAAATATCTGAGCTTGCTCAAGGGTATCAAGCCTATGTCCACGGAAATATTTGAGCTTGATAAAGGGTATCAAGCCCCACTACGTCCACAGAAATATCTGAGCTTGATTAAGGGTATAAAGCCCTGCTACGTCCACGAAAATATTTGAGCTTGATCAAGGGTATCAAGCCCCGCTATGTCCACGGAAACATCTGAGCTTGATTAAGGGTATCAAGCCCTGCTATGTCCACCAAAATATCTGAGCTTCATCAAGGACATCAAGCCCCGCTACGTCCACACAAATATCTGAGCTTGATCAAGGGTATCAAGCCCCACTACATCCATTGAGCTTGATCAAGGGAATCAAGCACTGCTATGTCCATGGAAATATTTGAGCCTGATCAAGGGTATCAAGACTCGTTACGTCCACCGTCCACTGAGCTTGATGAAGGGCATCAAGCCCCACTACATCCACGAAAATATCTGAGCTTGATCAAGGGTATCAAGCCCTGCTACGTTCTTTGAGCTTGATCAAGGGTATGAAGCCCCACAAATATTTGAGCTTGGGCCAATAGCTAGGCCTAACCCCAAGGGCTTCGGGAGAATTGACCCTGTGACCCCGCAAATATATGAGCTTGGGCCAATAGCTAGGCCTAGCCACAAGGGCTTTGGGGAGAATTGAAAAGGGCTTTGGGGAAAATTGAACTTGTGACCTCGTGAACTGCAAGGAAGTTATTTGGCCAGTTAAGCTAAGCCTTGGGGCTTATTTTATTTTTTTTATAACGTGGTGAATTGATAATTATGATGATCATTTTAATAGTTATGTTTTAAAACTAGAATGAATGGGTAATTATGTTGAAAAATATGGAATGAATGGCTAACCATGGTAGCAAAGATATATATTTTAAAATAAGGTATTGAGAATTTTAATTTAATTATCAATTATTATTAGGTTTATGGTAGAAAATATTTTTGTTGGTAGTAGTCGCACATCAAAGCTGAAATTTATTCTAGAATAGTTATGTCCTTTTTGTCCTTTTAATTAAATTAATTAATTAAAAAAATATGATAAGAGTATCTAAAGTATGATATGAAATGAGTTATGGTTTTTATGGCATGTGGTATTGATAAGCAATGGTATTGGCCCATGGTATCATTAGGTGGATTGTAGAGAACATTTTTGTTGGTAGTAGTCACACATCAAAGTTGAAATTTACTTCAGAGTAGTTATGTCCTTTTTCTCCTTTTAATTAAATTAATTAATAAAAAAATGTCATATGTGTATTTAAAGTGTAATATAGAATGAATTATGGTTTTTACGCTATGTGGTATTGATAACCCATAGTATTATAACAAAGTTTATTTAGATGTTAAGAATATTGGTAGTAAAGTAGGAGTGAATTTGCATGGTTAAGAATCTTGTTTCATATTTTTTTAATAATAATAATTATATTATATATTATTTTTATAATTAATAGTAATGATAATTAAAATAATATTAAAATAAATATAATTTAGTTAGATTTTATGAAATTTTTATCATTATTAAAAGAAATGAAAATAAATATGTAAACTGTATTATATAAAAATTTGATTTTTATTACAAAATATATATATATTTTGTTTTTTATTATAATTTCATGTTTATATCTATTTCGCAATTATTTAATTTATATTATTTACCCAAACAATTAAAATAAAATTTAGAATAACTGTTGAAGATCTATCCCACAGGTTTAAAGAAATATTGGTATTTGTGGATAAACTTTATAGGTTTGATTTTCACTCTCAATTAAAATTATAAAAAAGGATTCGGAAGATATGAATTCCATTTATGAAAACGTATAGTTTTAAAATATATTTTATTATACGTTTACAGATACACGGATAATGTATATTTAATTTGTTGTAATACTCTAATTAAAATGTATTTCTCAATATAAATTTTGTGATTATATTTTTCTAAAATTATAACTTAATTCATAATAAATAAATGGATACAATTTAACCTTACATTTAATTATAATAATAAAATTTTTAATTATAACAATAACTATAATTATAAATCAATATATAAATAAATTTAATTATAATATTATTATATATATATATATATATATAATTAAATTTAATTTATTAACATTATTATGTTATATATAATAAAAATAAAATTAAAAACGTTTTGTTTATTTCAATATTTACACCTTTTAACATTCATAAATCATTTCATAAAATCATATTTTCACATAACAATGTAAAAGTTTTAATACTCCAACAACTTTTTCACATAACAATGTAAAAGTTTTAATACTCCAACAACTTTCTCATAGAGTCATATTTTCCACACCACAATGTACAAGAAAAGTTTGATGACTCCACCAACTTTCACTTGCATACCTTCAACCGTTCTCTCCCATTTTCTACTCAGGTGATAACGTGTAACATTCTTTTCCTTTTTCACTCATTTTATAATGTGAAACATTCTTTTCCGCCAGAAATTATTTTGCGCATGTATTATAAAATATCATACGTTTATAAACGTGTCACAACCTAAATGAAAGTTTCTGATATACCTTATTTTCCATCTCACATGAAATTCAAAGAGAAAGCCATGCAACATTCAAACTCCTTAAAAGATGAAAGGTGAAAATACAAAGAAATCCTCGTGTCCTTATCACATATTAATAACACGGACCACGTATTAACACGACTAGCACTTGTTTTTATCGGGTCGTGTTTTAAGAACATTGTTTAGAAACATTTGAAATATGGGGTTGTAACAAATAATTCTGGGATATTTTTACAGGTGTCCCTTTTCTAGAAGACTCGCTGCCACATTAATTTATCAGTTATTTATATTTGTCTTACATGGATCCTTAACAAAAACTAATAGATTTTAATAGATATTTATGGATAAGAATATTTTCTAGGGAAAAAAAATATTCTTCAAACGAAGAGGAAAATGATGTGGGATGCTCATGAATCAAATTTTCATATTATTTTTTCAGTAAAATCATGATTGGAGTCATGTTTAATTGGCAAATGAGTTTTAAGTGAGATGGAGCTTATTAGAGGGATTTACAATGCAATATGGTTGATAATATCCATATTCTAGAGAAAAACACAAATGTTACAAAATGTGGCATTTGTAGCATACTTTGGTTTCAATGTGGCTTCACTGTGGTTTGTTCATATATTAACAAAATAAGAGGAATAATTTTTTGTTATCATTGTTGTTGGTAACTTTCAGGGGAAATACAAGTTTAGGGATTTGTCTCAACCAAAGTGAGAAATACAACGAGGAGAGATTTACAATGCAACATGGTTGAGAGTATTCACATTCAAGGGAAGAACACAAATGCTACAAAATGTGGCGTTTGTAGCATACTTTGGTTTCAATGTCGCTTCACTGCGGTTTGTCCATATATGAACAAAATAAGAGGAATAATGGTTTGTTAGCATTGTTGTTGTTAACTTTGAGAGAAAATACAACCTTAGGGATTTGCCTCAACAAAAGTGAGAAATACAATGAGGAGGCCAAGGGCATAAGGAATTTCTTGATTACACAATGAGAGAAGTGGAAGACAACTATGGATCATGAGAAAGTAAAGAGGGAAAAATAACTAAAAACTAAATTGTTGTGAAGGTGGTTAAGAATACCATGGGGTAAAGGACTCGTATCAAGAGTTAGAACTTTCATATAAAAGGAAATTGGAGTTTTCAGCTTTGCTTGAAAAATATCAAACCTTATCATCAAAAATATCAAACCTTATCATCAAATCTCAAAGCACATCCACCTACTTCTTATCTGAATGACTCTACCATTGTTACTCTTACTAAGAATGTAACTAATCCAATAGAAGGAAAAGAAATCACAGAACAATGTAAGTAGACATTATTGTTAATATTGATCCTAGGCTATAATTTTTTATTTTTATCTATAACAATATTATTGTTAAAACTATTTATGGATATTCATACAAATATTTTTTTAAACTAGTTTGATTTAATTATTTAGTAAATAGACCTTTTATTTAGAGTAAAAAATATGTATACCAAGTATAAAGAAATACATTTTAATGATAATAACATTTAAAAATATTTAAAATTCTATAATTTTAAAAATAATTCTAGAGATATCTTTTGAAAGTTGTCAAAGTTTACATTAGTTAAATATCAAATTCACTTTTAAAACTTTCTCTCTGCCCACGCACACGCCAAAATATATATATATATATATATATATATATATTATATATAATTATATATATATATATAATAAAAATGAAATAGAATTAAATATAATATATTATAATAAATTGAATAGAATTAATAATAATATGATCAGAGTATCAATTTTAAAACTTAATTCTATTAAAAAAATTAAGTGAAATTAATAATGTTATTTATATATAAAAGCAGTATAATTGAATATGGTAATAGCATTATAACATAATGGATATCATAAATAGATAACTAATCAATAAAACTCAAAAAAATAAAAATTAAACTAAAATTTAGAAAATGTTAGTAGGCCTATGCTCAATTTGATGGTTATTTTAATAATGACACTTCTTTTTTCTAATTTTTTTATTTGTGTTTGGGTTTTAATTTATAAATATAGTGAATGGATAATATCTATTACATATGTTTTTCATGAAATCAAAAACGTTATTAATGTATTATCAACATAATAATAATAATAATAATAAAATTGATCAAATAACTAACCATGTAAAATGCAAAACTAAAATCCTAATTAACCAAATAAAAATTCTAAAACATTTGTTTTTGTGTAAATATATAATTTGATGGTTATTTTAATAAAACTCAAAATCTTAAAATTATTTTATAAACTAAAATTTCATAAACTATTTTTATGTATTATGTTTAAATTTGATGATATTTTTTGGCTTGTTTATATAACTAATATTATAACTACTTAATATATTTTGATAAAAAATTTAAGTGAAATCAATAATCTTATTATATGGTTTAAAGTAGTAATGATATTATTAATATAATAATTATTATAAATTAAATGACTAACAAACTAAAGCTCCAAACTAAAACTTACTTTACAAAATAAACATTATAAAACTAATTTAATTTTTTTGGGTGTGTATGTGTAATTTGATAGTTATTTTATTAATGGTTTTATTTCTTTTAACATGGTGAATGGATAATTATGATGATCGTTTTAATAGTTATTTTTTAAAACTAGAATGAATGGGTAATTAGGTTAACAAAGATGATAAATGAATGGGTAACCATATTATATATTTAGTAATTAAGGTATTTAGAATATTTAAATTTAAATTATTCAAATTATTATTACGTGGATGGTAGAAAATATTTTTCTTGGTAATAGTCATACATCAAAGCTGAAATTTATTCTAGAATAGTGATGTCCTTCTTAATTAAATTAATTAATTATAAAATATTATAAGAGCATCTAAAGTGTGATATGAAATGGTTTTTAGGACATGTGGTATTGATAAGCGTGTGATATGAGATGAGTTATAGTTTTTAGGGCATGTGGTATTGGTAAGCTATGGTATTGGCCCATAGTATTATTAGGTGGACTGTAGAGAATATTTTCATTAGTAATAATCACACATAAAAGTTGATATTTATTCTAGAATAGTTATGTCTTTTTTCTCTTTCGAATTAAATTAATTAAAAAGATGTCATACAAAGTATTTAAAGTGTAATTAAAGTAAATTGTGATTTTGAAAGTATGTAATAATAATAACCCATAATACTATAACAGGTTAAGAATAATAAAGTAGGAGTTTCATTTTAACTCCAAATAAAATTTATTAAAATACATTCCGAAAATATGAATTCCATTTATGAAAATATGCAGTTTCAACATATATCCTATTATACGTTTACAGCTACACGAATAAAGTATAGCTATTAATGTAGGAGTTGTCTCACCAGGCAGAGGAATTCCCGGAGAGCCAAAAGTAGCTGGAATAGGGTAACAAAAATTCAAAAAATCTGGTAGAGGTAGTGTTTGAATCATGTTTTTGACAGTGGAAATGGATTTAGCAACATCAAAAACCTCAAAGACACCTAAAATTTTGAAGTTTAACAACTATAACTTGGATTTACAAAAATCCTTGCTAGATTTTCTCTAAATACTATTAGAATTTCCCTAACTTTCTGGACAACTCTTTTAACTTGTAAAACTAAACAATTAAGGTATCACAGATAACAACTATGAGTAGTGACGTTCCCAGCCGGCAGGCGGGCCGCGGGCGGGATCACGGTGACGGTCAAAGAATTCACGTAAACCATGTGACACACACGGGGCTATTAGTACTTTCGCAGAAAATCAAAATCAAAATCAGAATGGTTGAGGTAGGAAAACCTAACTTTTCCTTGTGCAGAAATCAAAATGGTTGAGGTAGGAAAACCAGACTTTTCCTTGTGGAGAAAATCAAAATCAAAATGGTCGAGTTAGGAAAACCCGACTTTTGCTTGTCATTTGAAATGTTCCAGTAATAGGTAAAACGTGAGTCGATATAATACAAATGCCATTTGGAAGTGAAGTGATAAAAGGCAGACGCTCGAACGCTTCCACTTCCATATGCAAGGTGGATATATGTGATAATGAAAGGAAGGTGGATATATGTGATAATGAACACGTGCTTTTCTTATACCAAGACGCTTTAGATATGTGACGAGGCCGCCGACCGTGGGGCCCTACACCAATTATCAGGCTCGATATATAAATTGATATTGAATGACTTTGTACGAGGTTCCGTTGGAAAATGTTCATCCACACGATTACGGGACCATAGTGGCCATTGATACGAATGATCTGCCACGAGGCGTCGAGCAGAATAAACCATGGTCTACAAACAGGCAGCGATGGCCATTGGAGACAGTATCACGGTCAAAGAATTAACCTAAAACCATGTGACACAGACGGCGCTATTAGTACTCTTGCAGAAAACCAGAATCAATATCAAGAAAACCCGACTTTTCCTTGTCATTTGAAATGTTCAGATAATAGTAAAACGTGCGTCCATATAATACAAATGCGATACATTTGCTTCCACTTCCATATACAAGGTAGACATATGTGATAATGGCCATATACAGATATGTGATAATGAACACGTGGTTCCATATACAGCTTAGATATGTGACGAGGCCGCCGATCGCAGCGCCATACACCAATCATGCTCGACACAGAAAATGATATTGAATGATTTTGTACGAGGTTCCGTTGTAGAATTTTCATCCACACGATTACGCGACCAGAATTGCCATTCATACAGATGATCTGCCACGAGGCGTTGACCAGGAGAAACGATGATCTACAAATAGGCAGCCATGCCCATTGGAGAAGTCACAAGCAATTCTCAGACGATTTTAGACATAACATAACATATAGTTTTGATTCTTGAAGCAGAGGAGAGCCCAGTACAGAGGCTTTGCCTTCAACTCTAGGAAATACACACTAGGTTTTTGCAAAACCTACGATGGTCATGGAGCAAACGATGATTCCTGGAGAAGTGATCCTGCAAGAGGTATCAATTCTCAACGCCACTGATTACCCTGCAATTCTGGCCGATGAGGCGTCTGAGTTGACAGGCAACAGAGTATCCCTCCAACTGCTGAGCAGCGACCATGTTGATCCAGGTAATATATTTCAATTATTTGGTTTACACGGTTTCCATGACGTATAATTATAATATAATATCTGTCTGTTTAGACGGTTTCCATGGCGTATTATAATATGATATCTGTCTGTCTGTCTTGCTACTATTTTTCTCTTAAAATCAATGTATATATGATGGCAGAAACGGGATTCGGAAAAATCGCTGATGAAGCGTCTTATTTAAAGTGGAATCCCTTCGATGGACCCATTGCTAGCGACAGACATTACGAAATCAGCTTCAAGTGGAACTCTGGTCTGGGAGTTCCGGGAGCATTCCTCCTAAGGAATATGCATTCACGACAGTTCTTTCTCAAATCTCTAACTCTGGATATCCCTGGTCAAGGTAAACTGCGCTTTAAGTGCAATTCGTGGATTACACCCTATGAGACCAGCAAAACTGATCGTATTTTCTTCTCTAACAAGGTATGGCGTATTTATATGCACTTCTTTTCCAGTTAATTGTTTTATAGTTTTCATTTACAAAAGACTAAAAATACGGGTCCATATTAAAATGGGTGCGTCGTGTGATTAGAGCTACCTACCAGAGGAGACACCAGAAGGTTTAAAGAAACTGAGGGAGCAAGATATGGTGGAACTACGAGGAAATGGAAAGTATATGATCGGATATACGATTATGACGTGTACAACGATCTTGGCAACCCTGACAGCAGTCCAGAGCTGCTGAGACCAGCGCTGGGTGGATCCAAGGACTACCCATATCCTAGAAGATGCAGGACGGGTCGTCCACCAACTAAAACAGGTTTGATAACATTTAGTCCTGCTCATTCCCTTACTAGCATTCGGGTTTATATATACACCTGCATGTTCTCAAGCATTCTATGAAACTGTCTGGTTACGAAACTGTTTATTAGAGATTAAGTGACAAGTAGTCTGCCATTTTTTATTGTTTAAGGGCATGGACATTTGGGTTTCAGGTTATGAAATTTATTAGATACGCCAGGTTCGTAATTGCAGCTAGGGATTATAATGTTCAACAGGCATGAGTCTGGTGGAGGAGAGAATAACATGGTAGCTGATATTACTAATTAGAGCTTGAAATAAATTTGAATGCAGATCCCAAATCTGAAAGCCGGCCCAGTGGTTCAGAAGTGACCTTTATTCCGCCAGACGAAAGGTTCCCTCACACGGATTTCACTGATTTTGGAGCCCACACCACCAATGCTTTCGCCAATCTGATTGTGCCTGAGATTATGGAAGGTTCTGAAAATGCGTTCAAAACATTCGAACAAATTGAACAGCTCTACGTCCGGGGATTTCAAAGTCGATATAATTCCCTTGAGAAACTTCTTAGACACGAGAATCCTCTTCAGATTGTCCATGGATTACTAGAATTTGCAGAGGACAATCCACTGATAGAGTTTGCACGACCTCAAGTTTTTGCAGGTGAGAATATGTTAATATTTTACGTCCATTTAACTCAACTATTTGTTTGCATGGCTCGAAAAATTTCTCAAACTATTTGTTTCTCGGGCACAAATAATTTCTTTACTTGAAATGAATTTTGGCAACCATAGGTAATAAGAGCGTGTGGAAGGCCGATCTTGAATATGCAAGACAGGCGCTAGCTGGTTTGAATCCGATGGTAATTCAATGCTTACAGGTAATTGGATGAGTCCTTTATGTACGAATAGGCTAAGGATCTGTGATGGCATTTTGTTCAAAGACACTGATAATTATGTTTTACGTGTGACAGACATTTTCCCCGTACATCAACTTGGACCCAAATATCTACGGTCCACAGAAGAGTTCAATCACCGAGCCACACATAGAAAAGTTCCTCGAGGGCCTTTCCGTGCAGCAGGTTGATCGTCGCGCTTTCCCTCAAACTTACACTCTCTTCTCCATTGTTTTTTTATAAGTATTTCGAATAAATCAAATCTATCTATGTTGATGTAGGCTGTTGCATCAAAGAGGGTGTTTATTCTGGACTACTATGATGCATATATGTTGTATGCCGAACACATCAATAAGCTATCGGAGGGGAGTAAAACATATGGCAGTCGCACACTTTTCTTCCTCACAAACGAGGG
>APFE030630360.1:0-12327 GCA_000404065.3 Pinus taeda | reverse complement strand
GAAAAGCTAAGGAAGGAAAAAAAAAGCAAAGGGAAGTAAAGATCAAGCAAGGAAGAATGGGATCTAGTGGTTACAATAGGATTACATGTTGGTATCAAGTTGCAATATGATTTCTTAGCTATTTTTGGCATGCATGGTACATTCATGTGTGTACTTGGTTCTCATGTTGTCATTGGCATGGGTTTCTCTAGGTGTAATAATGGTTTTCAGCCTTGCCTTACCATTTCTAAATAACCGTGGTGTGATGGGGTTTCTCTTACTTGGTTGAGCTGGATTGACGGATAGTTTTGAAACTAAGGGGGGTGGTCTTAGGGAGAGACGCAAGGCCTAGGAATCCTTGGACCGGTGAAGGTGGGATTGCGGTAAATCTTGATTATCTATACCCTTGTTGGGCCTAGGAATCCTTGACCGGTGAATGACGAGATATATGGTAAAGCCTAGAGGGAGGAGCCTCATTGGGCTTAGGAATCCTCCACTAATGAATGGTGGAATATATGGTAAATCCTAGAGGTGAAGACAGACAAATTACTCACGGTTTAGGTGGGGAGATATGGAGGAATCCATGCTTTTATAGCCTTAGTGATCCGTGGACCAGTATATGGTGGGATTACGGTCAAGCCTGGTAGTGTATGTTTCTTGTTGGGCCTAGGAATCCCTTAGTGAGATTGAGGTAAAGCCTAGTTGTATAGACGAGGGCATGGGCCTAGGAATCTCTTGGCGGGTTGTGGTAAAGTCTGAGGAAGCCCTGGTTGGTTCTATTGTGAGTCCCACATTCATGCTTGGAATATGGCATGGGGTGATTAGCTGAAAGAAATATTTGGTTCAGCCTAATATATGGTTGGGTGGTATGTGGAAGTCCCTGACTTGGTTGGATTTTTGAAATGTTAATAAGATCTTTTTTCCTCTTGTGTATTATGTGTAAATGTGCTTGTTATTACGCGATTATAATGGTTGTTCTATTATTAGTATTCTATTGGTTATATGCTAGTTATAAGCATGGCTTTATAACAGATCTTAGCCATGGATCTCATCATGTTTTGATTACTAAATGAATGAATAATGAATGTATGACCTAATAAATGATAATGCAACTATTATGAGAGGGCACCAGACCTTCTTGAAAAATCTTAGATAAATATGAAGTCCCTATGCTCAAATGTGCTTAGATGACCTGTAGATTACATGTTCATAATGTGTTTGACAAAATGTCTGTAATGGTTAAGCTTGGTTAGGTCAATTCCTTGATCAAGTTTTGTGTTAGAGTATTTGTATTGATGTCATTCATTGTCTTGGAAAGTTTCATCAAGTTTTGGGTAGTGACCTAGAGTCTAGCCTTGAAAAGGTGGCACAAATTTTGTGGTCTTAGGCACATAACTCGCTGAAAAAACTGCAATTGTGTGTTTGTAGTTGTTATGCATATGACTGGAGGTAGAGTCACATGGATGCATGCTTGTGCATGCAACTAGTAGTCCAAATCAATGAAAAGGAAAGTTAACTTAGGGTTTGGACATCTGGAAGGGTGGTTTAACCCTTGGGGCTCCTATAGCACCCGAGGAAGGTCAATAAGGTTCTGTTTTGTCGATTCCACTTCCTTAATGTGATCTAGGAGGTTGAATGATATCATAGTAACTCTTTTCACATATTTACCCCAATGGACCGGTAAACATGGGTAAATGTGGGAGGAGGGTGTTACAGTAACTCAACAAATGAAAACTATTATATGCTAACTCAACAAAGCACAGAACACAACCACATTCACACAAGCCATAAATGTCATTAATAGTAATATATTTGATAAAATCCTTATCCTTAGTGTGCATGTATATTGGATCTATCATTTGAAGAGAAAAATGATAAATTGCATCATGGAAAAACTAACTTAATTATTCACTATCCAAAATCATTACATTCTTACAATTTCACTATTTTCAACCCTAGCTTATTGAGGAGATTAAAGGAGAATATGAGATAGATGTTCTTTTACCTATTGGATGTTACAATATACAACATGATTTAAGGCATGGAAGCAATGTTTTATATGTCTACTACTCATACTTTAAACTTATCTAAGTAAAACCAAAAAACATGAATACATTTTAATGCACAAACCTATTATAATTATAATTAATAATCATATAACAAGCACCATAAAACATTCACATATACTTGTGCTAATATAGATTAATGATATATATCAAGTGCTAACACAACAAAGTAAAGAACACAACTACATTCACACAAGATATATATATCATTAGTTGTAATAGATTTGATATAAAGGTTATACAATATCTCACTCAATTGCATTTTCTTTCACAATTATGACTTTTGAATACATGATTATTTTCTGAATGATGCACCACTTTGGTCTACAAGCTAACCCCAAAAAAATACTAATCATCTAATTATGCCAATATACTCAAAATAAGATAGACCAAGGTATTCGATGGAGTTTAACTTCTTTTTTGGTTCTAGTTCAACAAAGAGCATGATTAATCAAATGATTATGTTTTATTTTCAATGAGAAAGTAAAAATGTAATTTGACATAAAAGAATGCAAATTTACAATTTAATAACATAGTAATGACGGAGAACCAAAAAGTAAGAAAATGAGCTTGTAAAGCATAGAACGGAGATTAACAAGGGGGATATTTGTAATGCAACATAGCCCCTTCCTTTACTGCTAATTGTGCATTTCATCATTAACGTAGGGTCTGTATTTCATCATTATTCAAGAATGTTTTTTGAATTTGCAATATGTCCTTATTGTCTTTTGCTTCTACATAGATTTCTCCACATAGGTAGTCATTTTTTCATTTATTCATTATTAAACCTATTCTTATTTGAGAATGCTTTTTCCTCCGCAAAACTTTGTCCATGCAAGTAATTTCACAGTCAATAATTCCCTAAGTCATTGACATTAATAATGGCCATTCAATTAACTGTGCAACTCCTTCCAAACAACTACTTTCGTGGTTGCGAAAAGTGTTCTTAAAGGATATTTACAAGTCCATTGTGTGGAAGAAGCTAAAGATAAAAACTCGTTAAAAACACATAATATTAAAGTTTTTCATTACTAAAATAACAATAATTCGTAATACTATGGAAGGAACTCATTATGCGGAGGTGTGGAGCATCTGCTATTCCCTGCACAAGATAGTTAGGTAAGGAATAATCAAATGTGAACCAAAAATAAAAAAAAGGTGAATCGTTAATGTGAAGTTCAGATTTCATTTTTCTTATTCCGCATTTGCAATGTGTCGTTATCACCACCTCCACAAACAATGAAAGTTACTTCCCAACATCTTATTTCAGTACTGCAAAGCTTCATTTGTATAAATCTACATTTTGTCATTTATTCATTATTAATCTCCTTTTATTCATAATTATTATATTTGTTAATTAAAATAAAATAAAATGAAGCTATTTATTGCTAAAATATGATATTTCGATAAAAACAGATAAAATTAAAGTCAGGGTTGAATTGTTTGATAATACAAATAATTAAGTGTAGAAGAAACTGATTGTGCGATCTACGCACAATGAGCCATCATTCGTACTCTCACGCACAACCACCTCCGCACAACTTGATCGACACATTCATATTGATATGGTATTTAATCAAAGTAATAATCAAATGTGAACCAAAACTAAAAAAAAAGGTGAATCGTTAATGTGAAGTTCAGATTTCATTTTTCTTATTCCACATTTGCAATGTGTCGTTATCACCACCTCCACAAACAACGAAAGTTACTTCCCAACATCTTATTTTAGTACTGCAAAGCTTCATTTGTATAAATCTACATTTTGTCATTTATTCATTATTAATCTCCTTTTATTCATAATTATTATATTTGTTAATTAAAATAAAATAAAATGAAGCTATTTATTGCTAAAATATGATATTTCGATAAAAACAGATAAAATTAAAGTCAGGGTTGAATTGTTTGATAATACAAATAATTAAGTGTAGAAGAAACTGATTGTGCGATCTACGCACAATGAGCCATCATTCGTACTCTCACGCACAACCACCTCCGCACAACTTGATCGACACATTCATATTGATATGTTATTTAAACAAAGTAATTCTCTCTTGTGCAAAATTCCATTTTGAATTTCGTGTAAGAAGATAACAGAGAAGAAAGATTATTCTACGAAGGGAAGTTCAATGTGTAGAAGTTCAACTCATTGTGCGAAACTCCTCACATTGAACTTTTGTCTACACAATAATCTTTTTTGGAGTTGACGCTTGCAAAAAAAGATAAATCCACCATTTTTAAAATACAAAAATAACTTTTACTTATTACAGGTATGCAAAAATCTCTCAAGCTTTCATTGTATGCACTTCAACATTCCGAATAATATATTAATATAATAAGTATGCACAACCACCTTTGCACAACTTCTTCCACGCTCAATAATGCCCTTAGTCGCATAAGATCAACACACACACAATCATCTCTACATAACTTCACCCATACAACTATTTACATAGTCAATAACACGCTTTGATTATTTTGTACAACCAATTCCATGGTTGCAAACAAAGCGTTCACAAATGATAATTAAAAAAGAGAGTTGTATTTTTATTATTTTAATAAACCTTGCACAAAGCCTTCCACACGTTTGTTTTGGTGGACAACACATTTTTATTCACACGTTGCATATGATAGTCAAGTCAATAAAGGTTGCGTGTACTACAAAAAAAAATGTACAAAAAACACATTTCATTGAGAAAAATATTTGTTTAGCGAAGTGTGGAGAAATTTCATTGTGTATAAGAAGCTTTTGTACTCTCACGCATAACCACCTATGCACATCTTGATCGTCACATCATATGGATATGGTATTTAAACAAAGTAATGCTCTCTTGTGCAAAATTCCCTTTTGAATTTTGTGTACAAAAAGAGCGAGGAATGAAGATTATTATATAGAGGGAAGTTCAACTAAGTGCAAAGAAAGTTCATTGCACAGAATAAGATTTCAAGAGCCTTTCATTGTGTTGTTGTCTGCAATGTGTACTGAAGGCTTTTATTGTTAATATTTTAGTATTAGAACATAATCCATATTTGTTATTCGAAATAACATTGTTTATGCTTTAAGCCACCATTTTTAAAATAGAAATATAACTTTTACTTGTTGTAGGTATGCAAAAAGCTCTCAAGCTTTCATTGTATGCATTTTGGCATTCCACATAATCTATTAATAATAAAATAAGTAAGAACAACCACCTCCACACAACTTTGTCTACACAACTATTTCCACACTCAATAACGCCCTCAGTCACATAAGATCCACACACACACAATCATCTATGCATATCTTCTCTTGTACAATTATTTATGTGCTCAATAACACACTTCAATTATTTTGCACATCTAGTTCTATGGTTGTGAACAAAACGTTCCTAAATGATAATGACAAAAGAGAAATTTATTTTTACTATTTTAATAAACCTTACACAAAGCCTTTTGCAAATTCGTTTGAACGCACAATACTTTTTTCTTCACTCGTTCCGCAAAAATATCATGGGAGTTGGTTATTGCTTACGATAGTAATTGAATAAGGGTTATGCATACTGCAAAAATAGTTTTGTACAAAAAGTGCATTTCATTGAGAAAAAAATTTGTTTAGTCAAGTGCATAGAAATTTCATTCTGTGGAAGAAGCTTTTGTACTTTCATGCACAACCACCTCCACACAACTTGATTGACATGTTCATATGGATATGGTATATAAACAAAGTAATTCTCTCTTGTGCAAAATTCCATTTCAAATTTCGTGTAAGTAGATAATGGGGAAGGAAGATAATTATATAGAGGGAAGTTCAATGTTCGGAAGTTCAGCTCATTTTGTGGACCTCCACACATTGAACTTTTGTCCACACAATAGTCTTCTTAGAGTATATTCTTCCAGAAAAAAAGATAAATCCACCATATTTAAAATAAAAAAATATCTTTTACTTGTTGTAGCATGCAAAAATCTCTCAAATTTTCATTGTATGCACTTTGGTATTCCCCAAAATCTATTAATAATAAAATAAGTACGTACAACCACATCCACACAACTACTTTCACACTCAATAACACCCTAAGTCATATAAGATATACACATGCACAATCATCTATGCATAACTTTGTCCGTACAACTATTTATGTACTCAATAACACACTTTGATTATTCCACACAACTAGTTTGGCTGACTTATCTTTGTTCATGGCCTTGTGCAAAAGTGCGGAGGAAGTCCATTGTATGGAGAAAGTTTATTGTGTGGAATTTCACACTTCACATTAAAAGATTTTATTGCTAATATTATTGATAATATTTTAAATGTAAATAATACATATCTCTGTAGTGCGTTTTCATTTTATTTTACTTATAAATATAGTGTTCATTGTGCACATCTCTGTAACTTCGCACTAAACACTTGTATTGCTAATATTTTAGTATGAAATTATCGATAGGTGTTGTTGGCAAGTTCAATTTTCATATCATTAAACAAATTCATAGTTGGAACTAAAAGATTTGTTTGTGTGCGGAAGTCGAGCATGGAAAAATTCAAAGTTAATATACAAGACCGCAAAAAGTTCTTGATTACGAACTTTTGCTCATATTGTTGATTATAAACAATGCATGTTTCGATAGTCAATTTGAATAGAACTGTGAATAGAACTCATTATTAAATCATTTTTAATTTGTTATAAAACTAATTTAGTTTAATTTATATCTATGATTTTTAGATTTATAGTTTTTTAAGTAGGGCAGTCCTTGTGCAGAGGTTTTACTATCTGGTAAAGATTTTTCTGCAGAGTGAAGCGTGTCATTGTAAACTTTGGACAATGAGAGCTATGTATAAGGAACCAAGCAATATCAAATAACACATAATTATTAAATGAAACTCATTAATTGATTTAAAATTGTAATGGCAGAATCAAATCTTAACTCAGATGAATTACAATTAGTAATTATATTCTTAAGAGATCTATGTTACATATCCAAAAAATATTGTTAAATGTTGATTTTTATGTTGATCAATAATGCGAAATGAGATCTAAAACAAAGTTTCAAAGCATGTGTTCGAATACAAATAAAAAAATATTATCATAAAATCAATATAGTCAAGTAGTTTTGAATGGAAAATAGTTCATGTAGTTCAATTTATAAATATCAGAACTAATCTGTACAATGAAAAATTTATACAACTAAATAACATAGAATTAACAAATGAAACTCAACATGCTCAAAACTTTAATACAAATATTTATTTCGCTATAAGAAGAAAGGGTGCATCAGAAACATAATTAATTAATTATTCCACCAAATGAAATCTATGTAGGTTCGAAGATGTGCCAATATTAGATTATTAAGAGATATATGTCTAATATGAAAAGATTTTATCAAATTCTCAATTTCATTGAAATAAAGAATAAAACATTTCATATAATGGAAAAACTGAAAGCATTTTTTTTAATAATTCAATAAGAACGGTATTTAGAACAAAATGTCAATTACGTTGGCCATGCGGTATTGATTTGTGTAGATATTTCACTGTGCGGAAGAAACTTTCTTTGAAAAACAAAATTTTTCATTGTAACCTCCACAAAATGAGAACTCTATACAAGGAACTAAATAATATAGAATTAGAAAATGAAGCTCAACAGTATAAGAACTGTAATGCTAAGAGTTATTTCACCGTGGGTGGAAAGGGTGTGTCAAAAACATAATTGACTAATTACTCTGCGAAATGAAATTTGTGCAGGTTTGAAGAAATTGTGTTTGTATTCTATTATTAAAAAGATATATATATAAGATGTGAAAACATTGCCATATTTTCAATTTCGTTTAAAGTAACAACACATCACTGAATGTAATAAAAATCCGAAAGCATATTTTTTGAAAGTTATATAAAGCATTATCATAACATTGATATAGAATCATATTCAGTAAGAATTATAATCAAAATAAAATGTCAATGAGTGTAGCCATATCGCATATTTGTAGGATATCATATTCAGAACATAGTCTTAAAAGGAAAAATTGTTGAATAGAATTGGAATTGTGCAAAGAAAATTGTAAAGTAGATGGATTTGTTGTAGTGGAAATTGGTGTTCTGCTTCCTTGAATGGTATCTGCAATCACAAAACAAAAATATGTAACATGTATTATGAGTCCATGACTTTTTGAAGACACATGTTCACTATTTTTTTAATGTAGTCTCTGTCGGGGGCAACTGTAACTTCCATTTTCATGTTTTTAGTGAAAATATTTTTTTGAATTTCCATGGTTTCTTCCTACACCTTGACAACTAACTTAGCAATCTATTTATTGACCGTGGAAAAATTAATTAGCCATGTGTCAATATTTTCTACAGTAAAATTAGGAATTTTATCAAACTCTGTTTCCATTTTGTATTTTTTCTCCTTCAATTGAGTTTGTAACTGTCATTTGAAATTAACTCAGAATCCTGCAGCATGTAAGAAACATCTAAGCCTTTTATAATATACATTACCCTTAAATAGGCATTGCCTCTCCTTTTTCATAGGTCATGTTATCATTGTGACAAATACCATCCCAATTTTTCCTACACTTGAATTTTGGAGCTTACTGTGGATGTTGTGATGAGTCATTCCATAATCAGTTCTTGTCTGGTTGATGCTTTGTTAAGTATTTGAGCTCCCTTCTTGGATTGTAAGTGGTGAAGTCACCTGCTCACACATGCTTAGTCCGTGATGAATTCATGAGTGCATTCCTTCATGCAATCTTGAAAAGGCCTAACACGATCCATCAAGACAATGCCTATGAAATTTTCAATTCATGTCGACAGCCAATGCACATTCTCATTGAAAATATCTCTCTTACGGCTGCATTTGTACGTCTATTTCAGTGAGTTTTTCAAACTATCGCTTTTACGAACCTTCTCTTTCGTGAGCGTTGTTTTCATGTGTTCGAATGCCAATTTTTCTTTCTTTTACTTCAATTAGTGTCTTTTTCATGTTATCTTCACTTTGGCATGTGTCACTTTCATTGTTGTTTGCATATCGCAAGTGTCGTTCGTGCTTCTCTTTTCATATAGAAAATGTTGTATTTTGGCATGGGAAGTGTCACTTATCATAATAAGTGAAGTTTTGGCTTGTTTCATGGGGTGAATTTTGTGTTGATGGGTCCTACTAGCCATGTAGACATGTTTTACATTCATTCCCAAAGTTTCATGCATTGTCACACAAGTGTTGTCACTATCATTGCAAAGTGTATCTTTAGTGTCGCACTTGGGGAAAGTTGTCGCAATGTTGTCACATTG
Organism: Pinus taeda; assembly: GCA_000404065.3. Classification (NCBI taxonomy): domain Eukaryota; kingdom Viridiplantae; phylum Streptophyta; class Pinopsida; order Pinales; family Pinaceae; genus Pinus; species Pinus taeda. The sequence goes on along the minus strand of APFE030630360.1, from coordinate 3,027 downwards.
AGGGAAGTATGTCATTCATGTGTTCTGAGTGATCAATGATACGTCGCCAAATTTTCTAAGTGTGTGATCATACTTAAGTTTCATCACTGTTCACTTTGGTCTCATTGATCCCACACTTAGCCAAGTCCTGAATTTCAATCCTAGGAATCTTGAATTCACTTAGACTTCCTAAACTGCGCACTGCACAACATCAACCCTCAATCCCCGAACTTTCCTCTTAGAAATACACAATGTGTAGTCAAAATTCCCAATCCTAATCATTAAGCTCAAAAAGTGCACAATTTATGTCCTACAATTAGCCACAATTATGCATTGCGCAATGTCAAGCCTCAAGCTTCTAGCCTAACACCTTGAGTTGCACAACTGTGCAATCCATGAGACTATTCTCCATCTTGAAGTGCACATTGGGGAACTTCAAGCCTCAAGCCTCAAGCTTGAGCCCTTGAACCCCTTAACTGCGCAATATCCCAGCTTGTTTTGCTGACAAAAATGCGCATTAGGAAACTCTAAGCCTCAAGCCTCAACCTTGAGCTCTTAGCCCCTCAACTATATAATCACCTAGCTCGACCTCTCAGAACTATGCATTGGGAAAATTAAAGGCTCAAGGCTCAATCTTGACTTCCTGAGTCTCTCAACTACACATTTCCTTAAGTCTTTCCTTCCAGAACTGTGCATTGGGAAAACTCAAGCCTCAAATCCCAAACCTCAACTCTTGAACACCTCAATTGCGTAGTCCTTTCACCCTAGCCATATTGGACCTCACATCACACAATATCAAGGCTCAGTTCTAGATCTTGGTGTTTGGAACTGTGCAATCCCTGAGTCAATCGCTTAATCAGTCACCTAGTTCCAACTCTAACAAGTGATTTCATGAAACATGTTAGATTAGGAGGTTTCAGATGGATGTTGACTTGTCATGAGTGATTTTTAGTTGCAGGTACTATATCTTATGATAACAAGATGATGATGGAGAAAAAGGAGAATGAGGCCATGCTATAAGACACTTATGGAGTTGAAGAGATAAGATGATCATCAAGTGAGAAGACGAAGGAACACAAAAGTACAACAAAAGATAAAAAATCAAGACCACATTGAAGTCTCCTTACTTTTAATCTAGATTAAGGAGGAAGAATAATAACATGCACCATCTCTCAAAAATAATAAAAGAAAGTGGCGATAAAGAGTGGCTTGAAATTGACATGTCATCGTGAAGTCCATGTCATCAGTGTCATGTCATGTCATGTCATGAGTCATAATGTGCCACATCATTTTGTGGATTATTTAAATTCAATATTGGAGGATTATAATGCAAAGTGGAAGTCCAAGGGTCATCCAAGTAAAGTGAAAAGTCACGTAGGAAGTTGAAAGGTCATAGAGAATTCAAACAATCATGAGGGTAGTCCCAGAGTCACAATGGAGGTGAATGATCACCCCATTTGTTATATATACACCCTCATAGAATATGAAAAGGACTTTTGACCTTGGCTTATGCTACTAGGCATTAAAGAGGAAGATAGTTGTTTTGGAGGAGTGAGTGACTACTCTAATGCTCCACCATTGGGGCTAGTGTGTTCACTATCTTGATTATCTTGGAAATTTTAATTAGTTTAGAAGCTCATTGAGCCATCACACTTTCATGCATTTGTCATGAATATTGTAAGAATATTCTTTGAATGTTTGCGATGTATGTTATTTTCATCTATACTAAGGAAATTGAACGATTTTGATGGCTTTGGTACTGATCTTGTTGAAGGTGTGTTTTATTTTCTTTAGCAATCATTGCTTTCTTGTGAAATATTCCTCTGGTCGATCAATGATTCATTCATATGTATATGATCGTGTGCCTTTTCTAGATTAGTACTATTAATTATCTTTAAAGGGCCCACTTTTCTCTTCCCTTTCGGTAGAAGGACCTTGATACTTTCTGCAACTAAACATTTGACAAGGCATACTCACTTTCTGATCTAAAATACTTATATATTAATCTCTTGTGTTGAACTTTGTAGCCAAGAAAAATATACAAGGATACATGGAAGCCAGGCCGATACACTGTATGGGGCTCCTACTCGAAATAGTGTGAGGTCTAATTGGGACTTCATATTGGGGAGATTCCCTTGGTTGACGAATTTCCAACACCATCAACAAAATGGCGCTATAAGGATGGCTAGATGACAATCTATTCTTGTTGAGTCTGTTTTGAACCTCTTATTTGAAATGGATAATCTTCAAATCATACTCTTGGCATATTTTTCTAACCTGTCCCCCGATGAAATTTCAATCCCCAATGAGTCTCTCCATGACTTCTCTCAATTCAAGTTTGATGGTGAGGGTGATACATCCATTTCCTAGCATGTATCTCTTTTCCTTAAGTTCCACGAATACTATGAAATTGATTGTGAAGACGTGGCTTGTATTCTCTTCTACCTCTCTCTTGGAGGTTGAGTTAGACAATGGTGTCACACTCTACCACCTGATTCCATTTGTTCCCTTGAACACCTCATCAAGGATCTTCATTTAAAATTTGATAGATATGATTACCAAGATGTTTATAAGAGGATTAACCAACTAGGAATGAAGCCTAAGGAATCAATTAAGTATTTTTCTGGTCGATTCCTTCACCTCTATTATGAATTTCCTGATGAAGACACAGATTGGGATTTATTTAAACAAAAGTTTTATATTTTAGTTCATATCTATTTTCATGGTGAACCCAAACCACATGTTGTTTTTGCTTACCCAACTCTTGTAAGCCATGAGAAACCCCTAATTTCAAAGGAGGAGCCTGTTGTTCCTTTTTTTCTTTATCCTCCTCCCTTTTCAATTTTGATGCAAGTGCCTCCTTGCGACAATAATAAAGTTGGGAAAACTACAAATCAAATTCCTAATCCATGTTTTCATCCTCCTTCCACTTTTCATGATTCAAAACCCATTGAGGAAATCCCATAATGGTTTATGGAGCCTTTGGTTAACAATAATTTCTCCATCCCTTGAGATGATATTATTACTCATAATTTAAATCTTGAATCT
>APFE030630355.1:0-23991 GCA_000404065.3 Pinus taeda | reverse complement strand
TAATCTTCAGCAGTTAAGTTCTTCCAGTTGATCAGATACTCTGAACTTGATCGATTTCATAGATGTCAAGTTCTTGTTTTTGTGATTGCTCCATTGCTCCAGGTTCCAATATGATTTTTCCTACGTGCAATATTGTTTGAATTGGGATCTTCTACAACTTTTGAAAGAATGGCCATACTTCTTCGTCCTTATTCCATGCATCCCTTGCTTCATTTATCCAATTTGGTTGGATAATTGAAATAGCACAAAACAATGCTTCCACATCCTCATCCTTTATTGAGAGTACATCTTCAAAACAATTTGCTTCCCTTTTCTATAGATGATGTCAAAGTCATAACCCAACATATTTGTGACCCATTTTTTCTGTTCTTCTAAAGATAATAGTTGTTCTAAAAAGTATTTAAGACTATCATGATCCATTTTTACCTTCAAGTGTCTTCCCATTCGGTAAGTTCGTCATTTCTTAAGTGCATGTAGTATTGCCAATATTTCCTTCTCATAAATAGCTTGCTTGAGATGTAGCAGTAAAAATACTCAATCACCTACATCAAAACATTTTTCACTACAATGTTGATCTACCTGTTGTTTCATTTGATTTTGCAACAAAGTGGCATTATTCTTTAAAAGTTGGAGAGCTTGTTGTTGATGCTCGATGTGAGCTTTCACTGCTTGAACCTTTTTCTTCTTGATATGTCCTTATATCTTGAGAGTTTGAGTGGTAATTCTTTCCAATGCTTTACAAGATATGGTTGAATTCATTTCTACTTTCTCTAGGATTGGTTCTTGGCACATATCCTCTTCTTTTGATTTTTCTTGATCCTTTTCTTCCTCCTCTTCATACTCTATGTAAAATAATTTCTTCTCAGCACACTTATGACCTTTAGTGCATTTGCTCTCACAATTGTAACAAAGACCTTTTTCCCTTTTTTCTTCCAATTGTTGTGGTGTAACCCTTGTAGGCCGTGGAAGGTTAGGAGAAACAACAATTCCATATTTATAGTTGTGAGGTGTCAACTTCCTTGTTGCCATAATTTTACTTTCCACTATGTAACAAAGCCTTTTTACTGTTTCCAATTTTTTTGGTGTTGCTCTAAAGAAGGTGTTTCTCTTTGTATCCTCATAATGTGCTATCATTTCCTCTGTGAAAATTGACCATGTAACAAGTTTTTTATGAGAACAAATCCCTTTATACCATAAAAATTCATCTCGTTCTAAATATGAAGATGCAATACATACCTTTTGTAACAGTGGTACACCATGTAGATCAAAATATTGCTCCATCTGAAGTACCCAATTTATCGAATCCAGGGAAAATTTTAAGAACCCCCCCCCTAAATTTATATGTATAATAAATGGGCGAATCTCCATGGTATATAGGAAAAATGGAAGGCGATTTTATCAATAATATAATATGTATATATAATTTTTTGCGAATCTCTCACGAGGCATGGCGAATATTTTACTCAATTATAAAATGTTGTAAGATCTTGGTAAGTCTTTCACTAAATAATAAAACTTTCTAAGGTCCTAGTGAATCTTAGCTTGTGAACTCTTAGAGATTTTTTTGAAAACGTATAAAACAATATATGACAAGAGCCACATGGTGGCAATATCACTGTTTTTTTTTTTGACATTTCCACGACATGGAACTTGTTTATAAAATTATAAAAAATCCAACCAAGTCCCTTATAATATCCAGGTAAGCTTATAATATAGTGTGATACATCTACTATGCTTGTCTTCATTCAAGTGTCATAGTTTCTATACTTAACATTATGAATCACAACTCTCTGAGAACTCAACTCCATAGTGTAATTAAAACCTTTTGAGATTGAATTTGACAACTCTATAAAAATGATTAGTGAAATAGAAGATTTTTTTAATGAGCCCACTAATTATCACTGTTAAACAATCAATCTAGACTATGAAGTCTTCCATCTCGATCACAATCGCGCTCATGATCAAGGGAGTGCGACCACCTGGCCTGACATAATGGCACTTGTTACACAGTAAAATGTCACTGTCACCTTGTCAGTCTCCCTACTGTGTCTTAAAATCACATTCACCATACTTATGCTCTCTGAAATGGCTAAAAACCCTCTTTGCCTAAGTTAATTGGATCATCGCGACTGTTCCTAAAATAAACGCCCTGACTAGCGGGTGATAGTTTAACTGGTACGCTGCCAGCGCGGAAGCACACGTGTTTTCCGCGCTGGTCGAATTTCACAGACAGCGCGCCCTCCGTTTGTGTCACTGAGCGCTGACCAAACTTCTCCTGTGTTTGAGTTGCGATATCAGCGCGCTAGCCCAGTTTTGCACCCACGCTGATCCTGTTTAGGCGAGTTTGTTCTAACAACCAGCCTTCCAGATGACTCCAGACTTGGCTGTTAGCATTGTAAAGGTCGCCATCCTTTCTCTGGCATGTATGTTCGCCTGGTCACCCACTTTTCTTGGGGGAAAGCTCATCCTTTACCTATTCATGGAGACTCCTTCTCCTTTATAAGCCTCCACCATTGCCCATGAGAAGCTAGTTTGGAAGATATAGACTTTGATAGAGGAATTCTTAATACATTAGTGCTGCTCTTTGTAGGCATTTGGTGTGTTGTGTGAGGATTGCTTTAGAGCTTGAGCAAGGTTATGAGTTTGTTGCCTTGTATGTGAGAGAGAGACCCCTTTGACTTGGGAGATCTACTTCAAAGGTGAATGCTTGGAAGACATGCTGGCTAGACCCTCTAGAGAAGGACTCAGCGTGAGGACTTTGGTTGTACCTTACTCTATTTTCTGATTAATAAAGATAGATGACTACTGTTATGGTTCCATTCCCATTTGTCTTATGAATAATCAATGTGAATTATATCTTTCCTGACTGATATATAGTGGTTGTTAGTAGATTTTACGCTTGTGTTTGTTCTCTCTTTGCTTGTGCAGGTGTCCGTCCGCAAGGATAGTGAAGGATTGTGATCGGCTGGGGTGAAGGAGTGAGAGGATCATCTCTTCATCAAACATAGCGTTGGAATCCATGTAGGTGTTATTTACGCACTTGTTAATTACAACTAGGAACCTGCAGAGTAGCATTGTTTGATTGTTGCTAGACCCCTTTTGGGCTAGTAGAGATCGCCTCTATCCGTAGAGGGGATTTACCTCTCCAACAATTTGGCGACTCCGCTGGGGAGATTTCTTGTCTCTTTGTAGTTCACCCTTGTTTTTGATTTGATTATTTCTTTATTGTCAAAGTTTGGGGATTGATCTGCTGTTGATTGGTTTCCTGGTTCATCCTGGGAACTGCTTTAATTGTCTTGAAAGCCTGTTGCCTTGGTTTGGGGATTTTTGGTTCGATTTTGATTGTTTTTTAGCCTCAGTGCGTTTTATTTCAGAAGAGGTGTGTTGATATCGCACAGTTGCTTCTTTGTTCTCCCTGTCATCATGTTTATACATTTAACAGTCGCACTGACCCTGTTTTCGGGCCAGCGCCCTTTATCCGTGTCCTTCCGCGCTGACAACGCAAAGTTGCTACAGGCGCTTCTTTGTCATCGCTTTGTTGCTGAGGGGTCACCCGCGCTGATCCTGTAAAATTCTTTTTTGTCCAAATTGGCTTCCCAAACCTCTTGGTTTGGCTGTCGCCTGCTTTTTCACTTGGCTTTTGACTTGTTTTATTTTGTTTGAACTGTGACACGCTCGCTTGCGAAGCCTTGTTCCGCGAGGGTTCGTTTGTTGCTTGTTTTCAGTTTTTGCAAAGCCTTCCTTTTTGCTTTCGTTGCTTGGTTTTCATTTTGTCTTGACTTTTGCGATTACTGAAGTGTGTCGAATCGTTGTTTGCCTGGTTTTGAGCTTATCCTTTGGGTGTTCGCTTTTCTCCATTGATTTCACACTCAAACCCTAGGGCATCTAGTGGCCGTGTGTGTGTCAAGCCTCCTGTTTGGGATCTTGTGTTCTTGATTGACCAGCCAACTTCGTTTTTGTCCTCACATTTCGTTTGGTGATTGTCGAAAGTGTTTGATTGTGTTCCAAGTGATTTGCTTTCCTCCTTTGAATTCCTCGGTGTCTTGTTGAGCTTAGATCACGTAGCTCATAAGCCTTTGTTTTCCTTTGATTTGGGAAACTGGTTTTAGTGCCTTGGGAATTGTCTTGTGTTTGCATTGAGTGATTTTACTTTTTCACTTAGTGTTGCTATCTCTCTAATTCATTTTTAAAAGCACTTTTGTGTCATTGAAAAGAAAAGCAAACTAGTGTCTTTTGCATTTAATAGTTGAAAGGAAAAGAACATTTCGTTGTTTTGTGTCTTCAAAATAAAAGTTTCATTTCCTTGCTGTTAGTTGCATTAGGTTGCGTGATTTCTTGAATTCGTTTTGTTTGATTGAAAGATTCTTAACCCTCTTATAGTTAGAATTCATCAAACAAAATGATGATCTTTGGCATATAGTTGCATTTAGGTTTTTTTGAGAGATCATACGGTAGGACCTGAAACTAAAACCTAATTCAAGATCAACCGTAAAATAAACCAAATTTATCTAAAAACGCATTGGAACTTAACGTGAATATCTAGAGGTCTAGGCTAGAGACGGGTTCTAGTGTCTTTAAACATAGTAGCTTACCGTTGAGTGGTTGGGTGATTCCTCCACGATGAAACGATAAGTACTAGTATGGGTTGGGCTCCCACGTACCGTCGCGTATATATGGGGAGACTCCATTAGGCTTGCATCCTTTATCCATAGGAAGCCGAGTCTGTCACCTTGTGAGCCGTAACGCACCGAACACAGCATTCGGGAAGATTGACTACAGTACGTAAAGTCCTTGGTTCTCATATGGTTGCCAAGGTGTATATAGCAGTTTTACGGGTTACTTGGTAAACCTTTTTGCTTAGAATCTCCAGAGCAGTCACTTTTGATCCTTTTCAGACTCTCTAAAAGAAAAGGTGTAAGTGAGCATCTTGTCATTTCGTGCTCATTAAACATTCGAAGTAGATAGAGTCATCTTTTCGTCCTTTTCTCGACTCTCGAAACATGAAAAGGTCAAGTTCAGTTCCTGTGTCTTAAAATTCATTTGGCCACGATAACATTACCCGGTTATATTTTGTGTGCATTTAGTTTTGAGTAGGTTTTATTGTTAGCTTATTTAGGGTCTTTGTTTGGTCATCCTGGCGGATCCATCAACTCCGTCCTCGATCCCAAGTGAAGAAGAGTTTCCATCTTCTGTTGCCCCTGAAACTCCGGTCTGTGATGCTCTTTCCATTGTCCCGAGCATCCAGCCGTTGAATTCTCGAGCTCCAGAGGACGATTTCTACGAGTTCTTTTACAACCCTATTTGGGAGCCCTCTAACGAGGATTAGCCTGCCACTCTGTCGGTGCTCCATCTTCGATGGCTTCATCCGATATGGGTGACACTTCTCTAGTGTCTAGTGGCCCATCCGTTATGTCAAGTATAGATTCTCCCATTGCGGCAACATCCCCTATCATCTCTACACCTTACACCGTTACGTCTTCGGGTGTCACGCTGCCAGGGCGTTATAGGTCATTGCGGGATGCTATGAACTCGGCAGTCTCCTCTTCCGTTTGGGGTCAAAACATCGTCCCTACCACAAGACCGTTTGTTTCCCAAGCCCCTCATTCTGCTGTTACAGCAGTCCCCACCAACCCGACCGTTTGTGTCGCGGCGTCAACTCCAGTTGTGAGTATGGTCACAGCTTCATCTGCTGTCACTTCTACCGCGGGCCCATCTCGAGGTCCAACGCAGAGTGGTGAACCGTCTCCTTCTTCTAGAGTTGTGCACCCCGTAAGTGGTGCTCCTCCTGCTTCCGAGTATATGACAGAAGAGGAGGCATATTTCGAATACTTGCATAATGTCCAAAACTTGGATGGTCAAGGCCCGTACTATGATGCCGAGAATCATTATTTGTACACCTCCTTACCCCAAATTCCTTATGATGAAATTTCCGTTCCATTGAACATGGATTGGGGCACCACCGGGTATGGTGGCAGCCAGCACTATCCAGGACAAGGACAGCAAGGACCACCTTACCAGGGTCAACAGCCTTACGTGAAGCCTAATTATGGGCAGCAGTATACAGGTCAAAATCACCCAGGTCAGCAGGGAGGCCCACAAGGACAACCTCATCAAGGACAACCTTTGGTCTCTAGTGGTCCGGCGTTTACATATCTTGGGAAACTTCAGGAAACCCAGGACAACCCAACGCCCAACAAGGTCAACCAGGTACTCAACAAGGCTACCCTTCGGGGCAACCTTACGGGAACCAAGGACAACCCCACAGGAAACAAGGTTGACCCGTAAACCAGCAAAGAAACCCTTCTGGACAAGGGGGCCAGCCTTACGTGTAGCAAGGTCGGCCTACCACTCAGCAACCCTCTGGTCACCAGGGACAAACTTCGGTCGCGCAGGGGCGCCCTCTCAACCAGCAAGCTCGACCTTCTGAGCGAGCGGTGCCGCCCCCAATCTGACCAGGACAACCCTCTGGCCAGACGGCTCAGTATGCGGGCGGGTACCAATCCCGACCTCCTCTTTCAGGTGGGTTTCAATCCCAACATCCATATCAAGGCGGGTATCAATCCCAGCCTCCGTATTCAGGTGGGTACCAATCCCAACCTTCGTACTCAGGCGGGTATCAATCCCAGCCTTCGTACTCTGGCGGGTATCAGGCCTAGCCTCCCTATTCGGGTGGGTACCAATCCCAACCCCAGCATTCAGGTGAGTATCAATCCCATCAGATGTCGCCTGGTTCATAGGCTCAGTACGGATACCAGCAACCCCAGGGACAGAATCCTTATATCCCTTATCAGAATTACCAACAGCCGCACGGTAATCCTCATTCGAATTATCAACAACCTGCTGGCCAATATGGTAACCAATGGGGTGTTGGGGGGCAGAATCAGCAACCTGGTTCCGGAAACAACCCCTATGGACAAAATCCTTCTGGACAGGGCCCTTACGGACCTGGTCCATCAGGACAAGGACAATGGGGGAAACCTGGAGCTGGGTGGAATTCTGGTTCCACCTCGTATCCGCCGCAAATGTCATTTAATCCTCAGTTATCATTTCTAGCCACGTTGGAACTGCCCGATGTGTCGAACTTGACGAATGATCCCATTCTACACGACCCACAGTGGCCGCCAGTTCCAACTAAAATTCCGAGTAACTGTCCCAAATTTGATGGGAAGGCCGGAGAAGACCCTCAGGCTCATGTCATGACGTATCACTTATGGTGTTCGTCGAATTCATGGCTCGATGATTCAATCCAACTTCACCTCTTTCAGAGGACCCTCACTGGTTCGGTAGCAAAATGGTACATTGAATTGTCCCGTGCATCTTTCCATGATTTCAATTCGCTGGCTATGGCATTTTTAAATCACTTTTAGTTACCCATTCGGTATGAGACGGGGACTCATCTCCTTACGTCCCTTAAGCAGGACACTGCTACACACATCTCCGATCATATTCATGAATGGAGAAGACGTCGCAGGTTAATCAAGTTCTGGATACCTAATTTCCTCCTCACTGACTGGTTTACTACCTCCTTTGTCCCCAAGATTGCGCGGGACATTGCTATGGGGGCATGCGTAACTGAAGAGCAAGCGATCGCGCGTGCTCAGTACCTAGACTTAGTCTATTCTCAATCTGGTACTTTGTATGATTATTTTCCAGACGCCCCTAGGCCCGGCACATCCAAGGCTCCACCCAAACCATCTGTTGATGGAGTCATTAGCTCTGTAGGCCAGGGCTCTAAAAAGTCATCCAACCCTGGGAAGCAGAAATCAAGTTCACCCAACGAGAACTCTTCCCAGGGCATTGTTATTTCCGGTAACACTTACGAGGTGAATGCCTTCCACGATAGGAAAAGCCTCGAAAGGCAAGAAAAAGGAGAAAGGGAAAGGGAAGAATAAGCCCGATCAACCCAAGCAGGAATCGTCTAAACCTCCTGGTGAGGAAGGAGCTAAGCGCAAGCCTAAGTATCCTTGCCTCATTTGTGAGGAAGACCACTATACTAAGGACTGCCCTAGGCGGGCCGAAGTTAGTCGGTTGTTGAAAGGTGTGCAAGGGATCCCTGCTGTTTTGAAAGAACCCTTTCCCTCTCAGCAAACCCAGATGGTAGCTGATCCTTCTTCCTCCTCTCCTTTCGGTTCCTAGGTCTTCATGGCTGGAACTATTCCTATTCATGTATCAACTCGAGCTAAGGATTATCCGTCGTCTACCGGCAAGGAGCCAGAAGTTCCCTCAAGCGCTCCTCCGTCTATCTCTGGTCCTATCCATATTGAGAGACCGAGTGCCGAGACGACAATCCAACCCCCTCCCAAAGGGGTACTTAGGAGGTCTTCCTATAACCCGAATGCTCGTGCTGCCAAGCACTATAGCATCGTGGAGGACTTAGCGCAGGCTCCGTCTGCCATGTCCGTATTAGAGGTCCTTCAGAGCTGCCCCCCCCAGAGGAAGTCCCTGCTATCATCCATCGGTGGCATAGACCCAGCGGACTCGGATTTAATCACTTTCGATCTCGAGAGTCATGTGCCGCGACTGCCTCATCAGATAGCTTTCCTCATACAAGTCGTCATCAATTCTAAAACGATCCATCGTACAGTCATTAATGAGGGCGCCTCGACCTGCATCATGTCTGTTGCATGTTGGAAAGCCATCAGGTCTCCGACGTTGAGTCAGTCCCCGACGACGTTGGAAGCATTCGACGGGAGAGAGTCTCGACCGTATGGTATCCTTCAACGGCTACCGATTACCTTAGAAGGGAAGACCATAGAAGTTGAAGTTGAAGTTGTAGACGCAAGTCTTACCTACAACCTTCTTCTGGGCCGAAGCTGGACGTACGCTATGCGTGCTGTGGCTTCGTCTCTCTTCCGTGTCATTCGTTTTCCCCATCAAGGGAAAATTGTCACGGTTGATCAACTCTTGTTTTTCGCTTCCTCTTCTGAGGGAAACCTACCCTTCGTTGAGCATACCTCAGTTCCTTATGAAAATGTGGGAGTCAGGCTCTTTAAAGAACCCGCCCTTATGGGTGTTTTTTCCCTCCCACCTCCCAACTTCGCCTCGATCTCGATGATCTCGGTTCGTTCTGATCCCTAGATTATTCCTTCCATTGACCAGATAGAACCTTGGGGCGAGGAGATGCCGTTGAGCCCAGCTGAGCTCAACTACATTGAAATTGTCGCTGCATCGGCTTCTCATGATGAACCCACCGTCTCGAGTGGGGCGCTTGACTCAGATGATTTTCCCCCTTGGTTAGGAGAATACACCTCCTCGGATCCATTGAAGGAAACATTTCCTTCCGATGAGGCTATTATAGAGACCATGTCTCTGGATGAACGATCGTGGTTCCCTCTTCACCACCGTTCTTCCTTTCTCCCCACCTCCCAGGAAACTTTACTGTGTCTTGCGCGGTTTGCTTCATGTCTCCCTTCTCAACCCCTTCAAACGCCCATTCAGATTTATCACACATCGTCCGAAGGGAATTTAGGGAACATCACGCAGACTCAACCGATCGATATCTCTGTCAAGGCAGGGATTGTCGAGAATATTTACATAGGAGTGACCTGCACTCCGGAGGAGATTCAGGTTTATATCGCTCTTTTTCGCGAATTTTGCGATGTCTTTGCATGGTCATATGAAGAAATGCCCAGAATTGATCCATCTATAGTCATGCACGAGATACCAACGTATCCCGGGGCCAAACCTGTTCGCCAGCGTTTGCGTCCCGTGCACCCCCGCAAGGCGGCAGCCATCAAAGCAGAGGTTGAAAAGCTTATTAAGGCGGGATTTATCTATCCTATCCCACTGACAGAATGGGTCTCAAATATTGTCCCTGTTGACAAAAAACAGGGTACCATTCGTGTTTGCGTTGACTACTGTGACATTAACAGAGCTTGGCCAAAGGACAACTACCCCACTCCATTTATTGATCAACTCATTGACGAGTGTGCGGGTAGCGAGATATATTCATTCATGGACGGCTTTTCTGGTTACAACCAGATCAACATTGCTCCGGCATATCAACATAAGATGGCCTTCATCTGTCCCTGGGGCACATTTGCTTATAAAAAGCTTCCCTTGGGCCTCAAAAATGCCGGCGCTACTTTTCAGCGTGCGATGTCGTATGCTTTCCACGATATCAGACACATCGTACATCCTTATCTCGATGATCTTCCCGCTCATTCAGCTAAGCGCACGGACCATCCATCGCACCTTCGTGAAATATTTCTTTGTTGCAAACACTATAATATTCGCTTAAATCCGCACAAATGTTTCTTCTGCATGGAATCAGGTCGACTTCTCGGTTTATCGTCTCCCGAGAGGGCATCCCTCTGGATCCCCTTAAAGTCAAGGCAATCATGAATCTTCCTCCCCCTGCAACTTTGCAGAAATTATAGAGTTTGCAGGGAAAAGCTAATTTTTTAAGACGGTTTATACCAATCTATGCCGAAGTGGCAAAGGGTTTTACCCGGTTACTGAAGCGTGACACCCCATTCCGATGGGATGCCATAGTCGAGGAGTCGTTTTCTCATCTCAAAACTCTCCTGGTTTCCGCCCCTTTGTTGCAGCCTCCGAATTACCATCGTGATTATACGCTCTATTTGGCTACTGCCGATACCACTATCGGCATGGTTTTGGTTCAGGACGACGATCATGGAATCGAGCATGTCATCTATTATCTTAGTCACAACTTATTAGACACGGAGACTCGATACGCATATGTCGAGAAGTTGGCTCTCGCCGCAGTTTGCGCCGTCCAATGATTCCGCCACTACATTCTGTTGCGTACTACTACGGTGATTTCAGATTGTAACCCCATGACCTATATTCTTTCACGACAATTGCTGGGGGGCAAGTACTCAAAGTGGATCGTGATCCTCCAAGAGTTCGACTTGGAATTTACTGCAGCCAAGTCAAAGAAATCACTTGTTTTTGCTGAATTACTATGCTCCTTGCCATCTGCCGCTACTTCCTCACAGATAGAGGAATCAATTCCAGATGAAACTCTTTTCCTGATCAGCACCCTCGATCCATGGTATGGGGACATAATTTTCTATTTGCAGACATCCTCCTTCCGCCCCGAGAGTTCGAAAGATGCTCGTCGGCGGATTCGTCACCAAGCTCAGCCATATCGCATAATTGGGGACACCCTATACCGCCCTGGTGTTGATTCGGTTCTTCATCGGTGTCTCACCTTCGAAGAAGCTGAAAGAGTTCTAAATGAATGCCACTTCGGTGCTTGTGGCGGTCACATTTCTGGATACGCTACCGCACAAAAGATCCTTCGCGCTGGCTACTTCTGGCCTTCCATCTTCAAGGACTGCATTCTTGCCGTCCGTTCATGTCACGAATGCCAGATATACCAGCGGAAGATGCATGCTCTGTGCCCCTCTGCACCCCGTAGTGACCGTTGGCCCCTTTGCTAATGGGGCATCGATTATGTGACCATGTAACCCTCACTCGGCCGGGGGCATGGTTACTCATCGTTGCTGTCGATTAATTTACAAAATGGGCCGAGGCGATGCCCACATTGTCAGAAGATGGTCATACGGCGGCGCAGTTTCTTTTCAACCATGTTATCTCTCGGTTTGGAGTTCCACAAGCCATTGTCACTGATCACGGAAAACATTTCCGTAATCATATGATGATCGAGTTGACAACCCAACTCGGACTTAGGCATGATAGTTCCTCTCCATACTATCCCCAGGTGAATGGTCAGGTTGAAGCCGTGAACAAAGTTTTGGTCACGATGCTTCAGAGAACTGTTGGCATGCACAAGTCTAATTGGCATTTGATGTTGTTTTCCGCATTGTGGGTCTACCGGACCTCCGTGAAGGATTCCACCGACTTCACCCCTTTTCAGCTAGTATATGGGTTGGAGGCAACCCTTCCCATTGGGTGTGAGATTCCTTCACTCAAATTAGCCGTCGAGTTACTTCCCGAGACTACTCCTGCAGAAGAGCGACTTTTTTACCTGGAACGACTAGACGAGACACGTCGTCTAGCCTCCCTTGCTATTGAAGCACAAAAGAAGCGAGTGACTTGGTACTGCTCTACGATCAGGCTAGTGATAAGCTAGGAGCAGGAAAACTCGAGCCAATTGGCATGGGCCCTACATTGTTAAAAGATTTCTACAAAAAGGTGCCTATGAGCTGATCGATTATGAAGGCAATCCCCTGGACCGGCCCCGTAATGGGCTATATCTTAAGAAATATTACGCCTGAGTCCAGGCACTCTCTCATTTATTTTTTACATGCATATGCTTTTTTACAGTGTGTTCTGTGTGTGCGCATGTTTATTTTGATTTTTGTCTTAGTGTGCCAGCGTGATTGCTGCTTATTGTGTCTTTTGCTTCTGAACAGATGTCTGGATCACCTTACGTTGGTTTCGCTGATGGTGCTTCCCGCAGCACTCGCAATCTGTCGTCTACGGCATGGGTGATCTACGATCCTCATGGTGAGTTGGTAGATATTCAAGGTGTGTGTCTAGGTTGCACAACGAACAATGTAGCTAAATATAGTGCTGTAATTGAATTATTAGCCGAGGCAATTAACCTCAGAATCCGCTCATTGGTTGTAAATTTAAATTCACAGCTTGTAGTCCACCAACTCAATGGACAATATTCCATCAGAGATCATCGCATATTAAGGTTGTATTTACGTATTAAGTTATTGGAAAGAGATTTTGATTATATCACTTATCATCACATTACAAGAAGACTTAATGCTGTAACTGATGCATTAGCTAACTATGTATTAGATAGACATTTGCGAAATATGTAAATCAACAAACATAAGAAGCATAAGATACAATAAAAACACCATGTATATATATATATATTATATATATTTATATATATATATATCGTGTGGCGCACTAAGGCGCTCAAAAATAAGTGTACATGTCTCATAAATCCGACATCCTCAGTACATCTGAGACGGATGTCTCTCAAAACAGCAATGGAAAGTAAAGCCTACATGTATACTGTGGTGGGTTATGCTCTCTATAGCATGCCACCGCTCGTGCCACCCGCCTCGAAAGGCAGTGCATCCTGGGTTCTACACCCACTGTATGGATCTGAGCAGCTAAGGGGACCTCCTCGATCCCCTGGTAATCTGGGATTCCTACCAGTAATCCCTCCAGATTTTGGACCACGGTCTCTGCCTGGTCGCCTCCTGCATGAGCCAAGGCCAAGATGCCAGCGCCTTGCTCCTCCCTCCGTGCCTCTGGAGCCAGGCCAAGTGGTCTCGCTGGTCCCACATCTGCACAGCATAAGCATTTATTAGGACATGTACATGAAAAATACAAAAACATCATAAAAATGAAAATCAAAAAGGTCAAATGTTTTACCTCCATCATCCCACTGCTCTCCAGCAGGCAGCGGCATGTCAGGGTCACCACGGAAGTCGATACCGGCATACAGCCAGTCCTCGACGAAGATAACCTGGCACTCTAGCCACTCTCGGAAACGAATGCCCCACGACACTGAGCGACCGCCACCTCCACGTGGCATGACCCGGGACCACTTGGTGGCCCTCGTCTCCCGCGCGTTGTTTGGCGGGTCCACTACCATAGTCTGCAGCCGAAGGGCCGGCACCCGCTCAAACATGAGTGGAAGGAGAAGCGATCCATAACCGAACTGTTTCGACTCTCCACGTCGACAGTTGTTCAGCTGCCTCTTCATGCTGTTGGTCACAGCTGCCGCCCAGTTGAAAATCGTGGGCTGCAAACAATCCAGAGCTAGTAAAAGGTTGGCCTTTGAGGCCTCGTGGTTCGCCAGGCTGCCTGCTGCCCACGTCACCAAAAATAGTATAGTGCGGAGCACTATGTCGGCATGTGGACCGACACCCACTGATGGGATGCTGCACTTCCCACTCCGTGTTTTGACCGCCTGTGGGCATACACGGGCCATCAACTGATCAAGCGTCTCGCCGCTAGGCCGATGCCCCTCCAGGACGGGCATCGCACCGCGGCGAGATAATCCAGTCAAGAAATAAATTTCCAACGAGTCGAACTTGATGTCTTGACCCCGGATGGTGAATTTCCCATCCACTGGGTTCCACGCTCTGATCAAGAGCTCCAACAGATCCGGCTGAGCCCTCAAGCACGGAGTAAGGAAGAATTTCAGTAATCCGCATGTCCGCATTGCATTGCGGCACCCGGCATCGGAAAAAGCGGCTATATCAGCGTTATCATGATCTCTCTCTTGCCATGTGAAGGCCATTATATCCTGCAAGATCACCCAAAAGTCATTATGTTGCCTGCATTTGAGAATTGGCCATTAAATTTTAAAAAATCAAATGTCACAGCGCCAGCGCGACTGTTTCTAAACCAGCCGCGCTGAAAATGGCAGCCTATGTATTTTTCTCTGGGTCAGCGCGGAAGGACACGTGTTTTCCGCGCTGACCCGGAAAGTGGTGTGTGTTGGGAAAATCGATCAGCACGGACCCAATGGGCGAATCCGTGCTGAACGAGAGTGCACCAACGCTCAAAAAATTTGGCCAAATGGCGAAATCCCATGGTGAAAATGCATGCAAATAAAATCAAAATGGAGCTCAGGGCAAGAGGGACCTACCTGGAATCGACGGTCGGAAAATCAGTGTCCGGATGATGAGAATTTCGCTCCGTCAACTTTGTAGTTTTCAACGTCCTCCAGAGCTCAAATGGTAAAATGGTAAAAATGTGTTTCCCTCGGAGCCTTGGGCTTTATGTTTCTTTCCCATTTGCTCCTGCGATCGGCTTTTGAATCTTCTTATCTCTTAGTTCCTGCAGATTACGAGCGAAGTGGAAATGACTGATTGAGAAAGGTGATGGGAGAGTTTTAAATGCAACAGATATACCAAATATGCCACCTTACGTGAAATGATTCTTTAGCAAAGCACGCATCTTTATTTCATTAAATAAATGACAACTAATCCACTTACTATCATTAAAAGCGCATGATTTGGGGTCAGATTATGGTAAGTGGCTTTTCGTTGAATGGCATGCCCGAAGGATTCGCGATTAAATGATTCATGATTTGCTTACGTTACATTGAAGATCATGCCATCGCAAGGCGCGCTAATCACAAATAGCCAGATCGCAGACTGCGCCATCGCGGCGATCGCAATATTGCAGGTCGCAACATCGCAAGTCGCAGGAGTTTGATGTTTGTTAAGTATTGCCATTTTATTTTTGTGATGTACGATCTTGCGATCGATGTTATCGCAGATCGACAGATTTTGAGGTTTTTCCTTATGAACATTACTTACTGCGATGCGATGTTAGGCTTAACGTGGGGGGGGGCCTTGCGCATTAATGCATTTTTTTAAAGACCCTTACCTTATCATAGACTTAGGTTAAAAATATTCAAAAGACCGTTCTAAGACTACGATGGTAGCTTTATTTTGAAGAAGGAAAATTTGATTTTTCTCAAAATTAAACTAGGGGTCCCCATTCATTTAGCATTTTGGACAAATACTAAAATGAAAAAGGGGGGGTTGTTGCTGGCCACAACAATACCCAAGATAACAGATGCATAAAACATGAAATAAATACACATAAATGATAGGAAACTTCTCTTTATTAATACTTCCAACTATTATAGACTCAACTCTCCCTGTGCACGCAGCTACAGGGGTCCGCGCACTTAGCTGCAGACTACTAGGCCTTTGCACACTCAGCTGCGGAGCCTTCTCCTACTTGACAGCCCAAAATTAGACTTTATTCCACAGATCTATCTCGCATACATCATATGTTCATCTTTTCTTCTTCTATAATTATCTCTTAACTACTTAGAGCCTCGCTCTATTTATACAATCCATGGTCTATGGACCATGGGTAGATCTCTACAACTGACATTACAATAACAAAACTAAGCACGGACAACCTTATGATCCCTTTACAAACTACGCACTGCACACCCACAAAATGCAGAGTCTTTACATTGGAATTACAATCTTTGACCAAAATCTAGGCTCTAAGCCCGAAAACTTCCCTTGGCGGATCCCGTGCCCAACAGGCCCCCAACACAAACATCGTGACTCGCCCTCGAGTCACTCTATTGGTGTGGAGATCTTTTCGCGAAGACCTCCTAACTCTAACTGGATTGTTGCAAGTTTGGCAGCGCACTGAGCAGTTGCCTATTGTACTTCCTCAACACATTGTTCAGTGACCGCTGTGGCTAAACTACTGCCTTGGATCCTTTCCTGCATTGCTTGTAGCTATGTGAGCTTTTCTTCAATGGAGGTTGTAATGGTGTACACCTCATCAATCCACGGATATAAGCGTGCCTTCAAAACTGCTTCCTTATGCCGAGCAGCATCCATTGCCAGGACCGAGATATGCCTAAGGGATGTCTGATGTCATGCCACTGGAACCCAACAAAGAAGGAAATTGAAGAGTGGCTGGAAAAAAAGATTGACGAGTTCGTGACATAGGAAAATAGAACTCCGCACGTATCCAAGAAAGGGTGGTTGGATCACTACGTGTATATGGAAATCCATGGGATCTTCTTCACATCCTTTCCTTCTAAATTGTACGAGTGGATTGTGAGGTTAGCCAAAAGCTAGGGAAGGTGTAGGCTCAACCAATCAATAGTGTGGACTACGGAATTAGTGCGCAGACTAGAAGCATCAGAAGATAAGATCACGTGAGTTGTGGACCATTGGCTCGACTAGATAATAAGGGGATTTATCACTGAGTTTACGATAGACACAATTGTAAGCTATAACGAAGCAGAATGACGTTTCCTCAACGGACCGCGAGGTAAGTACATTAAATCTTTGAATACCTGGATTAAGATGTTCTTATTTGAAAAATGGGTTATGTGAATACATTAATGCTTTTAACAACGTGGAGCGGAAAGATCTATAAAGGTAGTGGGGAATTAGGAAATAGTCCCTTAATATCACCTTCATGAGAGAGCAAGGAAGAGCTCGCTCGGGTCTCTCCAAGAAGTGCGGTCAGTTTGATAAGGCAGTGCATTCCACAGCTACCACCCACACCCATGACACCACCCACTTCACCTCCCTCACCTCCATCTCCACCCACTCCACCTCCACCACCCCCGTAGTTCAGCATGGCGAGCGCAATCAAGCTACCTATATTCAGAGGAGTAGGGAATGAGGATCCAAACTAATTATAGTTCGTGGTAAGAGCAATATGGGAAGCACAAGGGGTCATAGATGACAACATTAAGAAAGCTACATTGGTGAGCACACTTCAGGATTTCATGTTGACATGGTATATCGAGCACTCTAATGATCACCTAAATGCAAGAATAGCAGAGATCCAGAATGTGCTGAACAGAGAATTTAGCTGATCGAAATCAAAGACACAGTTAATCATCGAGTTTAAAGAGATCGCGATGCTTTTAGGAAATAACCCTTGGGATCTAGACTAGTGTCTAAAGAGTATGATCCGCGAGGCTAATATGACGCTCACGGATGTGCAGCATCGTGCACGGTTTGTGGCATCTCTAACACCGCACCTGAGGACAACGTTATCGTAACAGAAACTTTCTACCTAGGCCGAAGCAATGGAAATGGTGATGAGGTTGCATGAGACACCAATATAGGATCTAGGGCTGGGAGTTCAAAAAATCCACATGCAACTACAAAATCTATTTTTGGAAATACA
Source organism: Pinus taeda (assembly GCA_000404065.3). Lineage (NCBI taxonomy): Eukaryota > Viridiplantae > Streptophyta > Pinopsida > Pinales > Pinaceae > Pinus > Pinus taeda. The sequence continues at coordinate 6,390 of APFE030630355.1, read as the reverse complement.
GAGCTTGAAGCAGGATAGGGCACTACAGCTAGAGGTAAGCGAGGAAGTGTGGTGCATAAAATGCAAGGGCCAGGGCCATGACAAGGATCACTGTCCAGTATTCGTGAACTACTTGGCAGGAGGGGGGCCAATGCCATTGAGACTAGAGGCACAGGCAGGGCCGAGTGCGACACCCACATTATGGTGCGTGATCTGTCAGATAGGAGGAAAGCACATGACGAATAATTGTCATTTGTTGCAGAAGTATACATTGGAACCCCAACAACTGTTTTGTAATTTCTGTAGGTCATTGGGCCACGATGAGTGTACTTGTCGTAGCTACGAGTTAATGATGGATCAGAACCCAACATATAGGATGCAGACAGAAATGTGAGCCCTCGACCCAGCTATGAGGATGGCGTGCGCTAGATTTCAAGGGCGGGGTCGAGGATGAATAGGAATGGGACTAGGAAGGGGCCGCAGATAGTTAATTTGTTACAATTGCGGAGGACCAGGGCACTACACCTGCGATTGTACCAACCCAACAAGAATATCTTGTTCATATTGTGCTCAGTTCAATCATGAAGCAGTAGATTGTCCTACGTTGATCACAAAGATGCGTGAGAAAGGAGTACTCCAGCCTAGTCTGACTCAAAATATTCAAATGATGAGGTCTAAACCACATGAAGAGGACCCAAATGTGAACATAGTGCTTAGAAGCGGTGCGACTATAGGGGAAGATAAGGGGAGGCAGCCTGAGGAAGATACATGGGTTCACAAGGCTCCTACAAAGGAACATGAGTTTGACTTAGAGCGCGCAAAGGAGACATTCATGGAAGCTAAGAAGAGCTTCGCGGAGGCCTCCACTTCAGGTAGTAAGGATCAACCAGAGACAGGGATGGATCCTTCTATGCTTACTACCTTTTTGGAGATGTGCATGAAACTACTGTGTGAAAATAAGTCAATTAAGGGACTACAGGAGTTGATCACTAGGTACGCAGAGTCAGGGGAACTACGCGTAGTCTAGAAATTGGGAAAGCATGCATTGCACACCGGGAGGGAAATAATATTGTGGCACAGATTAGCAAATATGAAATGGATCAGGTAATCCTAAAGCTGGTTTCGGACATAAATGTGTTACCAAAGTAAACATGGGAATGCGTGGGCAGGCCCATGTTATGGTGGTCCCCTATTCAATTATGAGTGGCAAACCAACAAAAGATTTTTCCCATGGGAAGGTTGCAAGGGGTAGCAGTTGATATCGAAGGCACAAGCACACAAATAGACATGGAAGTAATAGAGATTTTTGATGATAGAAATCCGTATCCCATGTTGCTAGGAATAAACTGGGCCACTCATATGAATGAAGTCATCAACCTGAAGAAGCGGAAGATGATTTTTGAGAAAAAGTCCCTACGTGTAGTAGTTCTGCTAGATCCAGTCAAAGGAAAGTGCTACACCGAACCTATGTGTGACGATGAGCTAGATTGTATTTACCAGATAATGGTGCAAGACCAAGATCAAGTGAACCTGACTGCAGATGGGATAATCTCATGGGAGTGCGACAGTTCCTGTACTTTGGATCACTATGAAGTAATAACACTCAATTTCAACATGAAGTAATAACCGGTTTTATGAAGTAATAACACTCAATTTCAACATGATGATTAGATCACTATATTGCGTGACGACAAAGGCAAGGGAACTACCAACATATGATGGAGTGATAGCGATGGATGAATTCCTGGACAAATTTGAAAGCACAGTACCGGAATAGCAGCAATACGGTGCGCTGGAATGGGCATTGCGCGCAACACCTGCACGATGGTGGAGTACACATCAGAAGACCATTGGAAAATAGTGCAAATGTAGAAGATGGATGTACTTACGATTTGGAAGTCCCCATCATCGAATGAGAGTTGGGCAGCCAGGACAAAGCAACTTGCGCGCCCACCAGTGTCGATGGGTATAGACATGTGCTGAGCAAGCACATCAAGTGGTGATGCACACCACAAGTATTCCACGACAGAGCATTCAGAAAGCTATACGAAATCATGAAAAGAGTTCACCAGGTGAGACGAACTGACTGGGACCTGCACGTACCAGTGATTTGATGGGCCTATAGGGCCACAAGCAAAAGTTGGAGCACAGAAGTGACCCCAACACTGACGAGAAGAGACAAAACCATAAGAGCAGAGAAGAATCCCCATACGATAGCTCCCATAGTTGGGATAGTACATGAGGAGTCGGGTAAAGGAATTATGTAGTTACACGAAGCCATTTGGTGAGGGCACTTGAAACTTCATGAAATCGACATAGATTGGGTACGACTGAGAAAGAAAAGAATGACATTGGACAAAGAAATCAACAAACTAGACACTGAAGTCATGCAAGCATACTGTGCCGAAAATCTAAGCATGATGGGACACAGTCTAGCCAGCCATACTACTGCATTAGAAGAAATTGTCACCCTACTACCATGGTTGTGACCGCACCTTACTAGATAAAGTAAACAGAGGAGCACACCATACAAAGAAGAACACAACTCATTGATGGACACAAGGGTAATTGAGGGGTGCCCGCAGCCCGGGCTAGCAAGAAAATTGAAGCCTTGCACCAGTGATGTGACCACCTGACTATCTATAGGAAGCACAGTATCAACACTCCAAGCAATTGAAAGAGAGCACGAGACTGTAAAAGAGCCTATATGGGAGATGCGTGAGACGGAGGTTGCGCGTAGGATCAGGACATCATAGGGGCCACAGCCGTGCGTAAGGGGTTGCGCTGCTGTGCGGATAAGCTGGAAGGTGACTGTTGGTGTCACTGCTCATCATAAGAGGTCCAATTTAAGGAAAAAAGGAGTGGGTGGTGGATAATTAAGACATGAATCAAGAACGAGATTTGGGACGATCTGCCGTTAAGAAGGCATTAATGATGCAGAAGTGGGGCGAAGGGTCAAATTCAAATTCAAAAGACGCTATAAAAACCCCAGGGCTAGCTCCAAGGCAACACTTGGTTGTTTGAGAATTGAGCAAGTACAGAGCATTGAGCGCCACATAATTTTACCATCCTCAAGTGTAGACACAATGACAGCTGCTAGAAGAACAGTGCGATTCGCCGAAGTTATCGTGGAGCCCTGTGTGGCCCATGAGGAGCCTAGAGAGGTGGGAGCTATGCTAGAAGTTCCAAAATCACCATGCATGATGTGGCCACAAAAAGATAAAAAAACAATGGGGCTAGTCCGTGTATCCCCAAGAAACCTGCAGTTTAGGAAATTGTCAATGGTGGAGAAGGGAAAATCTGTCACCATTGAAACAGTGGAGGAGGAGGAAGACTTGCAGGCCTTGATTGCCCAAATTGAGGCGCAAGACGATGAGGTGGAGGTTGTCTCCCAAAAGCATTCCACGACAAAGTTGTTGGAAATAATACTGAGAGGGGGGGTGAATCAGTATTATCAAGTCAAATATTCCTTTTTCAAATCCAAATGATATACGCTACTTCAGTTAATTAAACCCGTAGAAGGAAACTCTCGTATACTATGCAAAATTATAATTTACTTTATCTTTTAGATGTTGATTATTAATCTGTGTATCATAATCAAATAACCAATAACCAGAAACAGTAAAACAGAGCAGAAGACAATCGCACATGTTGGATACCTATACCAATAGGTTTCATATTTCATGATTGGAAAATTCAAGTGCCAAATATGCTCTACTTTGCTGCTACAAAGATTCCATATTTACAAGGAAAGACAAGGTGTGTACATGCATTCATGCCTATTAAATTTTTGATGGATGACCCAACAGTCTAATCTGGATCATGCCATGTTTTCAATTTTTGTTGTAGAATAGAGAAAGAAATCTGTCCAAACTGTTTAATCTTAGCAGATCAGTAGTTAGGCAGAGAAAACTAAGGTTCCCAACTGCTTAATCTGGGGCCTTGGAAGAAATAAGGGTAGTGCTAGATAGAAAATCAAAGCAAAAAAGCCAAGGGAAAAGAAAAGGCACATCAAGGGTCTGCAAGTCCAAATGCACCCTCCAAGAAGAAACAAAAAATGCTAGGTAAAATAGTTGGGTAGGTAGAAGGGGTTGCAGAAGTGGTGATCCTTGCAAGCTGAAATTTGCAAACCAGAAACAAGGAAAAAAACACAGTGGAGCATCTCTAACTCCCCTTTTTCCCTTTGTTTACCACTCATTACTAACATCCCTTCACAAGTTGTGTTCATAAGAGAGACTCAAGGTTTTATGTTGGTTCTTATGGCCTTTAGAAGCCACATTTCTTGTGCAAAGTTATTTTCATTTTGATCTACTCTTTAAACTAAGTTGTCTCCAAGAAAACTTAGTGATACCACTCTTCATTCACCTTCTCCCTCCATATTAACCTCTAACTCTATTATCTAGCTCCCTATGCTTCACTTTCCCTACTATTATAACACCATGGTGTATAAACCCTAAACAACGTATAAATATCCCCTCCTTGGCATTATAGCCATATGTTTCACTACTAGGGCATTGGATTAACACCTGGTTAAGCTCAAGAACCCAAGCCTAACCCCTTTTCTCCATCAGGACCTATCTACCTAGCCAACTCTCCATTTTTGCCTAAAAACCCTTGAAAAAACCCCTTTTTGCACCATTTTACCCACTCAAAGGCAAAAATATGATGAAACCCACTTTCCCCGCCTTATCCTAAGGTCGGGAACCATTATGCGCCTTTTCATGAAATTTCATTAAAACCCACCCATCCTAAGTTTTATCCTTCATACGTTTTATGCGGAAAATTTCATAAAAACCTTTATTTTGCCTTTTTCTAAAGTTGTCGGGTATATTTGATTTTACAAAGGAAAACATTAAAAACTATTGAAATTTGTTGAAAACCCGAAGGGTCCCGCCAGGCGCAATTACCAATGAATATTATCATTTTAAGCCGCTCGTTGACCATATCTTCCACGCATATCCCCTTCCTGATAGTCGTCAGATCTCACTCTTTAAATCCAATGGTCGTCGTGGATTTCGGATGGGCCCCGACGTCCGACAGATATCGTCCGATATCTGTCAGAGGATGATGTCACGCGAATCCACTTGTTGCCCCCATGTTCCATCGGAGCCCCCTCTGACAGATTCCTTACCGTATAGGAGGGGGCCCGATATGATGCCATCTGTCTGCCTATGTCAGCATCCTTTTGCCGCTCATGTCAGCGCCATGACCGCGCGCCCTGTCCACCATTCGTCCACCTGGCCGCCAGCTCACCGCCCCCGTGGACCAGTCTTTGGCTACCACGTCACCTGATCACGTCCTGCTGACGTCATCCAACCCAGACCCACTTGCTGACATCATTCAAAAAACCGCGGCAATAAGCCAAAAAAGCCATATTTTGCCAAATTTACGTGTTTTTTTCACTTTTTAACAAAAATACTTCTGCGCTCTCTGCATGCGCTTTACGACGAAGAATTCGCCAACCAGTTCAAGACCAACCACAGAGCTTCAGAGCATGTACCCAACTGTTGTTCAGACCCTAGCTGTCCATACAAACAGGTATTTCTCCTTAAAAACCTCTCTGCAACCTGGTTTCTCTGTAAATACTAAGAACGCCTAAACACAGAAAGAGCTTAAAAATTCACCATAAAATCACGCATACCCAGCCCCCTCCTGAAGAATTGATGGTCGAATTTCACTAGTAGAGCTATTTCACATTGAACTTTCAGTAAAAACCCTTTTTCCGTTCACGCAGTCGTGAACCGGAATCCATAACCTGCTTTCAATTATCAAGAAAGGTCTACTAAACACTGTAAATTGCTTTCTCAAAGAGCCAAACAGTATTCCAATTGCTGTGGACTTACCCTACTACCCTGCATTCCTCAAATTCTCCTTTCACAGGCAGTGCTTTTCTCATTTATCAAGCAGTATCCAAACAAACATGGAGACTCCAACGGCACCAGTAGCCCTCAATGTTGCTCCCCTAAATGCCCCACAGAGAGAGCTGGAGTGGCAGGATTTGGCAGAATTATACTACCAAATCTCTGAGGACTCCCTATCAAAATGCAAGTTCCACATTCATCTATTAAACGAGCTCAAAGCCAAACACAACGATGGGACAGACATCCTAGGCATTTGGGAGTCCTCCCTCCCAATTTTCAAGCTCCCTCAGGACAACCAGTTCCCTGACCTGATTCACCTATGTGCTGTCTCCTATGACCCCATGCAGAGAGTTGTGCTTGACCCTACAGGTGCAGTAGTATTCTACATAACCCCTGAGGCCATCAGGGAAATGCTGCAGTTCAAGACCCAAAAGAAATTGGTCCCCTTGTCCCTACTGGACTTGATCAACCAAGGAGCCAAGATATTAACAGAAGCACAGATCCTGAAGCTAAATCAACTATTCATTACAAAATCTGACACAGTGCTACA
>APFE030630347.1:174295-224863 GCA_000404065.3 Pinus taeda | reverse complement strand
AAACACTTTACCTTAAACCCTAAACCCTAAAGCCCAAACCCTAAATCCTAAACCCTATATTTTAAACCCTAAGCATTTTATAACAATTTTAAAAATGTTTTATAACTTTTATTTAAGTCTTATAAACCCTAAAGCCTAAACTCAAAACCATAATCCCCTAACCTTAAACCCTAAACCCTAAGTATTTTATAACATTTTAAAAATTGTTTTGTAACTTTTATTTAAATTTTTATTAAAAGCATTTACTAAAGTGTTATAATCCCTAAACCATAAACACTAGACTTAAAACCTTAAACCCTAAACCCTAAAACCTAAACCCTAAACCCTCAACATTTTATAGCATTTTAAAAATGGCTTTGTAACTTTTATTTAAGTGTTTATTAAAAGAATTTACTAAAGCCTTATAAACCATAAACCCTATCCCTATCCCTAAACCTTGAACACTAAACCCTATAGCGTAAACCCTATACACCAAGAATTTTATAACATTTTGAGAAGTGTTTTGTAACTTTTATTTATTGTTTATTAAAAGCACTTACTAAAGTGTTATAAAATTTAAAACCTAAAACCTAAATCCTAAACCCTAAACCCTAATAATTTTATGAACCTTAAACAACCTACCCTAAACTCAAAACCCTAAATTCAAAACCCTAAACCCTAAATACTAAACCCCAAATAATAAACCTCAAACCCTTAACTCTAAACCATAAGCACAAAGAATTTTATAACATTTTAAAAGGTAGTTCGTAACTTTGATTTAAGTGTTTATTAAAAGCATTTACTCATCTTATAAACCTGATACCCTAAACTCTAAACCTGAAACCCCAAACCCTAAACCCTAAAGCGTAAACCCTAAATCCTAAGCAATTATAACATTTTGAAAACCATTTTGTAACTTTTATGTAAGTGTTAATAAAAGCATTTACTAAAGTGTTATAAACCCTAAACCTTAAACCTAAAACGCAAAATCAAAACCCTAAACCCTAAACCCTAAGCATTTTATAACAGTTTGAAAAGCGTTTTCCATCTTTTATTTAAGTCTTTATTAAAAGCATTTATTAACGTCTTATATACCCTAAACCCTAAATCCTAAAGGTAAAACCAAAAATACTTAACCCTAAGAATTTTATATCATTTTGAAAGTAATTTTGTAACTTTTATTTAAGCCTTGATTAAAACCATTTACTAAAGACTTATAAAGCATAAACGTTGTGCTAAACCACCCTAAACCCTACACCCCAAACCCTAAACACTAAACCCTAAACCCTAATCATTTTATAACATTTTAAAAATCATGTTAGTTTAGGAGAGAGAGAATGATTTTCTTTATAGTTATTAATAACAAATTTTCTAGTTGGCATATTTTTATTTTCAACTTTCCTTGCTAGATTTTAAAGAATTTTATAGAGAATTAGCCTTTAAAGAGATGCACCTTGTCTTCAAATATTTCCTTTAAAGTTCCCATAAATAGGTTTAACAAATTATCACCTCAAATTTTTCTACCCTAAGACTTAACTTTTGGAATTATTGAATATTCTTTGTAAGTAGACATTTTTGTCAACGTTTTACCAATTTATTAAATATTGTATTTCTCATAATATCCCCATAATGTGATATAAATTCCTTTGTAAAATTTTACCAATATATAATAGATTTCTTTTTTCTTTCACAAATCCATTAATACCATACATGTTGATATTTTTCTAAAAACATGGCTACACTATTTACCTTTGGCAATGTTGCCACTTGGTGTAGATAGAAGTATTCCTGCATATGGAATATCCATGTTATATGATACTTACTATCAAAATTCCTCATATGTATCTTCAAAATATAGTAGTTCCTTGGTATTGAAGTGAAGCCTTGATAATGAGGATCTTGGAATGAAAAAACACCATAATGGTTCTACAATTGAATATTTATGCTCTCCAATTGTGATAGAATAATCCCAATATGTGATTAAGTATCAACACTTTACTACTCCTCATCTTCATGATTTCCTTGGATCTCCATTTCCCTCTTAAAGAGATTTTTTTGATATTGTAATTTTTTTCTTCCTTATTTTAATTCATCGATTTTTCTATTTCTTCCTTGAATATTTTGTATTTACTCAGCTACTTCCCCCATCTTTGGTTTGGTGTTATTTTCTAATCCTTGAATTTATGACAATTGATCTTCCAACATGGTTACTCGATAATATATATCTTCTATTTATTCATGTGTCGTTTATGAGCCATCAGGAGGTTTAATTAGTGTAGTAGCTTTCTTTGGATGAAAAATGACAGTAATCCTCTTTATTGCAACTTTTAGTCACCAAATAAAAATGGTTCTTCTAATCAAAATTTATGATACCTATAAGTTATGTACCTTTAGAAGCTTAATTTGGAGAATATTTAAGTGGTTGATTCTTTTCTCGATATATATCTAAGATTTGAACCCTTATGAAACTAAAATTTTTGTCTATAAGAGAAAAATATATTTTCTCTACAATTCCATAGGTCCAAGAATAATTTTATGTGCCAAGCTAAACTTATGGTAACTTCCTCAAAACTTTTGGATTTCTGGCCTCTTCTGAAGAGAAAACGTATATAGTTTACCACATGTACAATTCTTTAAAAATAGTTTTGAAACTTTTACCTAACATACCTTGATACGTCTTCTCAATTTTCATCAAGTTTCACTATTTGAAACATCCTAGAAAATAAATATAGTGAAAATACTAAGATGGCTCATTGGAAACAAATTCCAAAACTTATCACAACATCTAACTTAAATAGAGTATATCCCATCTAGAATAGAGAACTAAAATACTTAATTTTAACTATATTTTCAGTCAATATTTCTTCTCAATGTCTTGAAATTTTCACAATCTAAAATATCTAAGAAAATAAGTTATAGTGAAAATCACATGATAACCAATTTGAAGAAAAAAAACCCTAGGTTCATGTGCTCTAATACCAAATGTTATGAACCTTACATGTTAAAATTAATAAGAATACAATAATTATATTACACTTTTGCAGGTATAGACCTTATACAATAATTACTTGCAAACAAACTATTAAAACAAAAAATATACAACAGTGAGAACACAAAACAAGTAAACATAGATTTTTCCATGGATCACAAAATTTGGACGACAATATTGATTTTTTAATTATGTTCCTTTCAATGTTACAATACATATATATACATGTCCAGGCATTCATAAACCCTAATCCATTAACCCTCGATTAGAACATAACCATAGTTCCCTTGATCGGATCTACAAAATACTTTGGGAAGAAAACCAACATGCCCAAAACCATGTGAAAAACTAATAAAGAAAACCATGGGTAGATTCACCCACCATGTTCGGGTCTAAAAAATGTTCCCAGGGAACTTCCCTAGACCACATGTAGGGGGCTACTGCCCCCTTGTAAAGCCCGTGATGGGTGGGGTTACCAACCCCTCTAGGACCCCCCTACTACACCCAATGCAATGAACATGAGGGAATATCGCCCCTCCTATGGACCCTCCACATGTGAGATTAGTTGTGGAAATAATATAACACACACCCAACATTCTCCAACTTGTTGTTTTCTTTTCCTCATAGGGGCTCATAGGAGATATTAGTCATTGGTCCAACCTTGGAATGCCAATTGTTTCTCTACACCAAGAAAATTTCTCACTACTCATAGACTTTGTCATTGCATCTGCAAAATTATTCAAACTGTCCACCTTTACTAGCAACACCTTTTTCTCATCAACCATATCCCTCACAAAGTGATACTGAACATCAATGTGCTTTGGATTTAAATGATAAACCTTATAGCTCATTGTACTAACCCCATACTTTAACATAATCTCTGCAACCAAACTGCTTCCTTTCTTGCATTAGTGGTTGCCATGTATTTTCCTCTATAGTTGAAACTACCACTAAAGAATGTATCTTGCTCATCCAACTCACTACTCCTCCAAATAGTTTAAATAGACACCCACTTGTAGATATTCTTTAATCCAGATGTCCAGCCCAGTCTGTATCAACAAAGCCATGGGCATCCAAAATTGTGTCCAATCCTAGTCTTACTTGCTACCACGAACCATAATCACTAGTGCCATGCAAATATCTGGAAACCCATTTCACTATTGTCCAATGCTTCTTCTCTAGTTTTTACATAAACCTTCCCAATACTCCCATTTCATGTGTAATGTCTATTCAAGCACGCACCATTGCATACATTAGGCTATCAACTGCACTTGCATATGGAACATGGGACATGTCCTCTTCCTCTTCTTGTGTCTTGGGACACTATTCAGCAGATAACTTTACACCTACAAGAATATGAACCTTCATTGGTTTACTATGATACATATTAAACCTCTGCAGTATTGTCTCAACATACTTCCTTCACTTCAACCAAAACTTCCTCTTTGCCCAATCTTATTTAATTTCCATTCCCAAATATATTATGCAGCACCAAGGTCCTTCATGTCGAATTTCAGGGAATATCGAATCTTCAAATCTTGGATAATTTATTTGTCATTTCCAATTAGCAACGTATCATCCACATACAATACCTAATAAATAAAACAATCACCAATAAATTTAAAATACACATAATGATCTTCCCTGCTTCTAGTGAATCCAAGTCCCCATATATATGTATCAAATTTTTGATACCACATCCTTGGTGACTGTTTTAACCCATAAAAATACCTTTTTAACCTACATACTAGTTGTTTCTTACCCTTCACCGCAAAGCCTTCAAGTTGTTTCATGTAGACATCTTCTTCTAGATCCCTATGAAGATATGTTTTCTTCACATCCATCTATTCTACCAAAAAATCAAATGCAGCAACAATAGATAAAAGTAATCTAATAATGAATCCATACAAGTGAGGATAGTTTTAGATAGAGGAGGAATGACCTGTTATAGAGTTTTGTGAACCCTATAACATGTCATTCCTCCTCTATCTAAAAGTAATCTAATAGAAGCTGACTTGGCAACATCATAAAAATATCACCAAATCAATTCTCGGTACGTGGGAATAACATTTTTATACCAAACGAGCTTTGTGTTTCTCCACCTTGCTTTCTGCATTCATCTCCTTCTTAAACACCCATTTTCTTCCAATGGGTTTCCTTCCAGCAGGCAACTCCACTAGATTCCAAGCCTCATTTTTGTCCAAAGATACCATTTCATCAACCATGGGCTCTTTCCAAACTTTTCCATCCTCTCAATCTACTGCCTCCTCGATAATTAAAGGATCATCATCAGTAATAGATAAAGTGAAAATTGAACAAAAATAAGATGGATTGTACCTTTCTAACTACCTTCACTCTGGAACTGTTCTTATCAATGCTAGAGTTTTTGGCTCTTCCTCTTCTGATTCTTATTCTTTTGTAGAGTATGATGCTTCCACATTTAGGTAAACTCTATTTTCTCAAGTTCCTTCTGTAGGATTTCATTTTAATAACATATTTCACCTCTCTAAAGACCACATCTTGGCTATACTCAACCTTCCTTATTTCTAGATTCAAAAACTTACAACTTTTTAAACCATCCTTATACCTAAAATAGATGCACTTCTCAAGTTTACTATCCAAATTGGTTCTTTTCTCCTTTGGAACATGTAGATATGCATTAGAGAAAAATAATCTCATCTGTGAAAGAGACGGTTCTTTACTAGTCCATACCTCATGTGGAGTCTTATCCTCCAACGCTGATGAAGGTGATTTGTTAACCAGGTAACATGTAGTCTACACTACCTCTGACCAAAAGTATTGTCCAAACATGGCACCACTGAGCATGCTTCTTTCCTATTCCATCAACATCCTATTCATCCTTTCTGAAATTCCATTTTTTTTACGTTTGTATGGAGTAGTCCTTTGTCATTCTATACCACACTTATTACAGAACTCTTCAAATTCCTTCTTGAAAAACTCTCCACGATTATCTGTCCTCAACACCTACATATTCTTCTCTGTTTGATTTTCCACTAAAGCTTTAAAATCATAAAACTTGTCAAAGACATCAGATTTATTCCTATGGACATATATCCACTGATGGAACTGACATAGGTCCAAACACATCACTATGCACAAGTTCTAATATCCCTTTCACGCTCTTAGTACCAGTGGGGAAACTCACCCAGTTGTTTTCCCATATAGACAATTTTCTTAGAAATAAATATCCACATAGAAATTATGCATACCTTCTACCATACCAGTACCATGCAGTATTCGAAGGCCCTTCTCTCCAATATATCCAATCCTTTGATGCCTTAACATGGTCTTTCCTTTAGAGACCATTAGGTTTTATGCTCCACTTTCAAGAACCACAGAACTATTGCACTCATCAATAATAGTGCTACTAAGAAGATTGTACATATTTCGAATACGAAATCCTCGCATCAATACTAGTACTCACCTAATCATCGTGCAGGTATCCTTCTTGAACACTATTTTTACACTTGCATCATCCATCTTACTTACATAATTCTGATTTCTAGAAAATGTAGGAATATGTAGAACACCAAGAAGTGTTCTAACCCTTCCACGTCTCAACTTGAACACTACTTTTCCATGTCTAATGATTATAGCCTCCCTATCATCCCCTAAGAAGACATCATGGCCATTATATTTTTCATACTCACAGAACCACTCCCTGTGGGGAGTGAAGTGAAAGGATACACCTTATTTAACCAACCATTCCTCATGATCTACATGTGTACTTGAAGAAGAAGACAAGTACACATCCCCACCTTCATTTGAAGTGGCTTTCACCTCTACAAAAGGAGCATCATCATATCCCTTTCATTTCTCAGCAGTTTTAGATCTACAATCATTTTTGTAGTGCCATTCCTTTCAACATTTCTAACATACTTTTACAAGTTTTCCTAGAGATTTAGATCTCCCTCTAGATTTAGATCTAGCAATGAAGGACTTTTTTTCTGCGCAGGCACTGTCTTCATACAAGCAAGGAATATCCATTCTAGCTCTCCATATTTTTCCTTCTCATCTCCTCTGACAACAAGGATAAGACTATTTCATCCAAATTCTAGGTAGTTGTATTGCTACCTATTGCAATAACCAGACTATCCCACAAATCTAGTAGAGAACACAACAAACTTATGCACTTACCTTTATCTAAATTTTTTATATCAACAAATATCAACTTTCTTACCACAATATTAAATGAATTTAGATTCTTTGTCGCCAAGTATCCATCCTTCATCCTTAGGTTATACATATTTTTTTGTGGGAACAATTTTTTCACCACATACTTATATTGGTACAAAGTCCCTAACCTGACTGAAAAATCCCTCATTGTAGCTTCACCTGATACATTCAACAATAATAAATTTGATATACACAACTGTATTGTGCTCTTTTCCTTCCAATATAAAGTTTCCCGATTTGAAATAGTCAAGATTAAACAATTTGACTATCATGGGTTGTGTCATGTTTGACAAGATGCACACAACCATTATTCTAAACAATAAAGTAAAGAGTAGTGGCACTTGGACTTGCACACTTTCATGATCTGTTTTTGTTTTGGGTTCATATCTTTCATTTTTTTTTTATATTTTCTTATCCTTTTTGTCCTTTGATATTTGTTCTAGGACATACCCTCTTTACATTTTTTAATTTTAATATGATAAATATTTGTAGAAATAAAGGTATGTAAAATATTAGAAGACTTAATCTCAGCCAATTCAAAAATTATGAATCCTATCACTGTAGGACTCTAACACATAGTATTCTTCTTCTATATTTTGGGGGAAGCAAGTTTTATTGCCATTATTTTCTCCACTTTACTTAATGTTCTAAAAAATAGTGTTTTTCATAAGTTTTATGTTGCATGAGTGCCTAATATGGCTATATATCGTTAGGGCTAATATAGTTGTTTTATATTTAAGTACCTAACATGGCTATAAATTATTGAGACTCATTTATTGGGCACATAATAGTTATGGTTCAAGGGGGTTTTAGTGCAGATGAAAATTACCTACCTTACCTACCCTACATTTCCTACCCTTTAGGTGGTCATATTATTTTTAACATTTAGTATTTAGAATATGTCTATTTTTAGCAAGGGATGCTATGTAGGATGACATATGGGAGTGACTAGGTGATAACATGGATATATTTTATCCATTAATGCATACTTAATTATCACTAGAGTATTTATCCACAACTGAACATTTCCTTCCTATTCATGGTTAAATACCTTAACCAAAACATTACTCTGAAAACACTTTATCCTAGGAAACCTTATCCTTTGACATTTAGTCCTATCCTTGAGATCTTTCTTAATTTATTGTGTTAAGAGTTGCATGTGTCTATTATTATTGCAATTCTTGCTTATTTATCACTCACCCATCCTTATCGAACTCTTTTATTGATCCTAACTATTGAACCTCACTCAATTTTAGGCCATACAACTGTTGAAAATAATACCGAGAGGGGGGGTGAATCAGTATTATCTAGTCCTTTTATGAATCTCCCTTATTTACACTTTGAATTATTTTTGCATATCAGTACCACAAAATAATGAGCATGAACAAGAAAAACAAACAGTCACATCAAAGAACACCAGATATAAGGTGGAAACCCAATGTGGGTGAAAACCACCTGCTGCAATATGTCTCTATCTTCTTTCAAATTAGAAACTCCTTTTACAATGGTCTTGTACTGGTGTAGTCCTTTACCAATACGCAGGCTGCAACCTATAGAGAGCTACAACTCTTTCTCGTTTACCAGTCTCTCCTGGAAGGGAGCTACAACCCCCTACTTCTTTTCCTTCAAGGACCACTTTTCATAAATTTTCAAACTGGATCCATAAATATCAAATGATCATCAAGTACCAGTAAGTCACCCAGATAACCAGATCCACAATAACAGAAAACTAAACCTAGAACTCCTTCTGCGGTGTCTCTTGCAGCGCCTCCTGCAGCGTCTCTTGCGGAGCCTCCTACGGCGTCTTCTGTGGCGCCTCCTGCGGCGTCTCCTGTGGTGCCTCCTGCGGCGTCTCCTACGGCACCTCCTGCGGCATCTCCTGTGGCACCTCTTGTGGCGTCTTCTGTGGTGCCTCCTGTGGCGCCTCCTGTGGCGTCTCCAGCGGCGCCTCCTGTGGCGTCTCCTGCGGCACCTCCTGTGGCGTCTCCTGCGGCGCCTCCTGCGGCGTCTCCTGCGGCATCTCCTGCAGCGCCTCCTGTGGCGTCTCCTGTGGCGCCTCATGCGGCGTCTCCTGCGGTGCCTCCTGCGGTGCCTCCTGCGGTGCCTCCTGCGGCGCCTCCTACGGCGTCTCCTGCGGCACCTCTTGTGGCGTCTTCTGCGGTGCCTCCTGCAGCGTCTCCTGCGGCACCTCCTGTGGCGCCTTCTGTGACCCCTCCTCCGGCGTCTCCTGCGGCACCTCCGCACATCCGCAGCTGCAGCGCTCGAGAGATCATCCTTCACAGATTCACTTTCCACTTCACTTTCATATAGATCGAGCTTTTGAAACAATAACCCAATATTTCAGATCTTAAGATATTCAACCCAAAAGCATACACAAGCTAAATGATCTCCTTTGCTTTATATAGGCCAGCTCTTCCTCAAATCATGGACCAATACCACGGGCCAAAACCATAACAAACCAATACCATCAACTCAATACTAGGGATCAACACGTCTGTCGAGATGCCATGGTCCAAAAACCATAGGTTCAAATTCCAAGGACTAACTACCATGGACCAAAGGTAAGTTTTCCCACATGAAATAAACTTTTCTCTGCATAAAATTCCGTGAACTTTTCTCCACATGAAATAAACTTTTATAAACTTTTCTCTGCATAAAATTCTGTGAACTTTTCTCCTGCGTACTTCTTAATTCTCATCATATTGAGAGCCATGCCATGGGTGTTGCCATCAAGTACAACATCTGTAACATATAACCATACCAGAAACATAATGCCAACAGACAATGCTTGGCAAGGAGTACCAAGAGGCGAGTTGGAAGATGATCATGGGCTGTTGGATCTTGGGCAAACAGATCCAATGACCATTGGGCTTTGAAAATGAGTGGGTGTTACCGAGCAGGGACTACGGTTTTGGTGGTAAGTGGTATTGATCATGTTAGCACCTAAATCTGCTTTAGGCTGAAAGAAGGCAAAATTCAGGGTAACCACAAACCACGCTCAGTCTGGTAGCTAGCCCTACCAGAACAGGAGAGGGCTCTCTCCGTGTCACGCTCAATGAATAAATAAACAATATGGTCTGAGATGACTTAAAATGAATATTGATTTTAGGCTAGGTAAATAAATATGAAAGAAGTATTTTGATAAATGACTGAGTTTTCTGGGATGTATGGGACCAAAGAATAGCATGAACAGAGAATTTAACACAAAGGCACGGATTACTTTGTGAGGCAAGACAGGCGGAAAGTCTAGCAATTAAATTTGAAATAATGTGAAATGGAAAGGTTGTTTAGGAGGGTGAAAAGGGCATAAATACATGAATCCTTTTCAACAGAAGAAGAACACAGAACGTGAAAAATCTCCCAAAGGTAGAGCAATAAACATGAATTCTACATTTTCTTACTTAGAAATGTTCACTAGAAATGAATATCAATGAACTGTGAAACATAACGAAATACATATGAAACAGAAAGAAAATACATTTTCTAAAATCACACCATAGGAATCTCATGAACCAGAGCCGCAACCTTTCATTAATTCTCTGTCAAAATGTACAATGAGTAACTGAGCTTCTCTCCCACCGTTTCCCAGAAATTACCCCCAACCCTTTGCAAATGGTTTTTCATAAAATAAATAGACTTTGCCATCAGGAAATGGATTGACACAAAGTTGGGGAGTTTTTAAAATCATTACAAACTGGAAATGAAAATCCAACCATTAGTGACAGGTGCAGCGTTACAAAAATAACAAAATTGTACCATAGATTTTTTGGGTGACTGCTCGCCTTCCTTTTGCCACTTGGATAGAAGCCAAACTTTAATAAAAATGCTTTTTAAACTTTTCCTTCGGTGCCAAGAAAAATGTATTGTAAATGAACATACCCACTTGGAGAAAATCACAAATCGAAATTTCGTGGAGCGGAAGTGATTTTGGCCTTTGGGTCTCTGTGCACCGCGCCCAAAATTGTATGCGTCGCGCCACTTTGGAGGTGGTTTTGAGGTACTTTCGGAAGTCAAAAATTTTCCCAAGTGTTCTTGTTAGAAATCCCTGCCCGTCTACTTTCCAAACCAAGTGGAATTTCTGAATTTGGTGCTCATTTTCCCCTCCAAAGCTTCAATCTCCCAAGACTACTTCCTGTGTGTCAAAATAGGGGTAGAGAGGTCATTTTTTGAGTGTTTTTGACCTCCTGAGGACTCAAAATTTGCCCAAACTTCTTGGCCATGCACCAACAGTCATGATTTTTCATGACAAATCAAAAAATATACATATTTTTCAATTTAGAGATCCCTAGCATAAGCGCGCGCCACATGGCGCGACGCACAGGGAGAAAAACCCTGTTTTTGTACCAAAATTTGTCAAAAGACCAAAAGTGCCCCATATTTTTTTAAATTTGGGCTGGAGCTTCTCTACGAAGTGTCATGCTAGGTCAAAGAGGATTCAGCCAAGATTCGGATCCGATCTTTCTCTTTTTGCCTGTTTTGTCTTTTTGTTGCCTTCCTCAATTTCGCCTTCAAATTCCTTATCTGAGCCTTGGAACTCATGTTACGTGCCCTGTAGTGATAAACCATATGCCTCAATAATGTTTTGTCCTTGTCGGCCTTTTCTAGTAGTCTCTCAAGGTGGATGTTGATCCGCTCGAGCCAATACTCTTGGTCATTATTAATCTCTTGCTCTAATGGAGTGAGCTCAATCCTCCTCCGTTGGGCAGATCGACGATTCTCGTGGATGTTTTACAGCTCCATGATCTCCTGCTAGTCTTCTAGCTGTTTATTCCTCTGCTCCAAGTATCTAATAATCCACTTAGCCCTCTCCACATTGAGAGACAAGGCTTTGATCTCTGTTTTCTGCTCCTGGATGATCCTTCTAAGTTTGGCACTCTCCACATCTGTATCATCATCATGAATGAGAATGAAGTTGGTCTCTCATTCACCTGATGGCCCCTCTTCATGCATTGGCTCCTTGCCCCTGTCCTGTACCTGTGTTGCTAATGTCGGAAGTGAGGCCCCTTCCACCCCGGGTGGAGATAACACTCGCTTTGCTGCTGCGAACAAATGTCTAACGCCCCTCTAATATGTGATGAATACCGGCACACTAGCCGTCTCATGGTGCTCATACTGATGAGAAGGACCACCTATCTCATGTTCAACCTTTGATAATCCCTGTGAAGTGCTGAAGAGGTCATGGGAGATGAAATCATCCCAAGTAATGCCCTGTAATCCAAGTTGATGAACCACCAAAATCTTAATAAGAACAAAATGATAAACACTGTTAAGTTGCTGCTGAGGGGTTTTGTGCTGCATAAAGGTGTTCATTCTCTCTATGTTCCGGCAAATGAAATATGGGATGTTCATCATCCGTACCCTGGTAAAATGCATGAGTAACCTGATGTGATAAGCATATAAACAAGAGAACCCTTCCTCACAGCTGAAATGTTTCATGATTAACTTCATTAGAGGAGCATATTCATCTTTCAGATATCGAAATGGAAAGACTCTTTTGAGATGCCTCAAGAAACTGGCTTTAATGTATGGCTCATAATGCTACCGATCAATCTTCTGTTTCTTGTTCCATGGTTCTCCAATGTTCGGTATGCCGGTTGCTAATGAGACAGATTCAGGTGTAAGTGTGAAGGTAACACTGGCTAAGATAGCGTGATCTCCATGTAAGTGAATCACAAAAAGACGAGCCAACTCATGATGAAATCGAACACTAGCCACCTTTTGACAAAACTCAAAGCATGACAGATGCTAGAAACATGACATAACAAGAGGGCAGGCCTGCAATTTTGTAAGGGTGGTTGGTTCTTCCCTAACATGTCTGCCACTTTTATGAGGTCTCTGGGGAGCCTGTTCTTCCAAGGATGAGTCACTTTGGGTCTCCATTTCATAATCTGATGAATGCTCATATGCCATGACTGTTGTACTAAACTCCTTGAAGAAAATATGTTGTTGTATATGGATTGTGCTTGGACTGCCCTCTAATGATGTATGAAACTCTTTGTTGTAATGCAATATAATTGAATTCTGCCACCAAGGGGAACAATGAAACAAGGGACTGTTAGGAAGGGGAATAATATGAAGGGATTAGGGATTATGGGGAGAAAATTTGTTTAGGGACATGTAGGAGGGTTTGGGAATTTATATAAGGTAGGATTTTTGGGTTTTACATTTGACAAATGAGTGGATGGGACAGGGAATAGGAGTTTAGTAACGTTTTGGGGTAGGGAAAAATGGGAAAAATGGAATAGGGGAGAAGGGAACGATGGAAAGAAGGGAAAGATGAAATGGAGGAGGAACCTTGGCATCAACACAATGAATTCGCAACCCTAACAGTAATGGTTTTGATGAATTTAAGTGGTAGGGTTTAAGAGTTTTTATTGCAGCCATAAGCAGCCATAAACCATCATCATATTAACACAAAAATGAATGAGCAACCGAGATGTCGACCCTACCTGGCAAGTTCAAGGGATTAAAAGGCAATTTGTTGCAATTCGGAGCAAAATCGAGCCTTTATGTGTATGTGTTGCGCAGCATAGCCAGTGCGCCATACTGTTTGAGTGCGTCGCGCCCGTGTTGTTTAACACTGTGTGGCCATGCCAGTGCACCGCACTCCCTCAGTGCGCTGCGCCATTCCGCCTGTGCACCGCGCCTGTCAAGACACCTCTAACTTCACCCAAAACACGCGCTAGCTCTCACAATCACTTTGAAATGCTTCTCTTTGGCCTTGGTGTGCAAAATGACATTGAGTCTTATGAAAAATCTTATATAAAGACATTGGAGTGATGGTTTTTATTTTTGTTTCTTCAAAACCCACTTTGGCAATGTTTTGTTTTGGCACTTTTTCCATGATTTAATGCAACTATGTATTTCACTTTTCGTTTTTAGATTTTTTACTAAAATGATGAAATTTTTGGCACTTTTTTGCAAAGGTAGTTGACATGGCATTTGGCAAAGGAAACCATGATTGTGCCTAAAGAGATCAACTAGAAAATTTTGAAAAATATTACAAATGACACACTGTTGACTTTTCTTCAAAACAGAGTTTTGAAGAATAGTGGTAATCTGTCAACATGACGATGAAAATCTTTAAATCACACTTTGTAAGGGCCTCCCTCTGGCCTGCATGGCTTTATTGGACATTGTTGAAGACCAAATTGACTAATCCCTAGATCTAATGACTGAAATGACTCTTGTCCATTAAAAGATCAAACATTGATGAAAAGACCTAAGCCAGCAGGTGCCAGACATGAGGGGTAACGGGTAATGATTGACAAGACCCTTCCGTCAGATTATGGCATGCCCCTAGCGAAATGCAGCTGAGTGGATGGAGCGAGACAACTAAAAATTAAATGCAGAAAGAGTTTTGATCTCTGACAAAGGACTAACAAGACCAACTTTAACATTGGCTCCAATGGGGGATGGTAGCTCCTTGGAGGTGCCAAGAACAGCAGATCTCTGGAAGAGCTAGACAGTGCTTTCATCCATTGGGCTATGGAGTCATTATTTTGACAAACAACACAAGACTCTGACTCATTTATGAAACCAAAATGACCGAAAAACTGACTCAAATTTGATCTTGAAATGACTTGAAGACTGGCTTGAAAAACTCTAACCTAACTGAAATAAAATGGTATTTATAGTGACAATGGAAGCAACGTCGACAACTTAGAAATGGTACCGCTTGAGCAGCGAACCATTGATCAGCCCTCCTGGACATCTTCCTTGTTCATTTCCTTAAGAAGAAAGGCATTATGACCCCAATATGTTGCAATCTTGAAGGGACCTTTCCAGAGATTCTCGAACTTACCGTGCTTACCCTTTTCCTCATTCCTTGCATCCCACTTCAGCACCACATCATCCAACCGAAATTTGTTCGCCTTTGCTTTTCTATCATAATTTTTCTTAATCTTCTCCTGCAACTTGGACGTGTTTTGGAAAACTTCTTCTCTGGTCTGCTGTAAGTGGACCATTTGATTCAATCTTCTCTGCATAGGATCATCTTCACTGTCGGCCTCATGAAGAAGTTTGACTACTGGGGCTGCGAGAGAGGTAGGAAACATTGTATCAACTCCATAAACAAGCTCAAAAGGGGACATACCAATGGATTTCTTCTGACTGACCCAATCTGCCCAAAGTGCATTGATCAACCTCTTATGCCAACTCTTCTTGTTTATTTCCAGTAGCTTCTTAATGATGTTGACCAACGATTTATTAGAAGACTCCACCAGTCCATTGCCTTGCAAATGATAGGCAGTTGAGTGAGCCAAAATGATGTGATATTTATGACAAAACTCTACCATACTTTTTGATTTGAAAGTTGTTGTGTTATCAGCGATTAACTTATTCGGGCAACCAAAGCGAGACAAGATGTTATTTTCAATGAATGAAATAATTACCGCATCTGTAGCTTGTCTAGTGGGAATTGCTTCGATCCATTTCATGAAATAATCTGTCACTGTGAGGATCCATCTATGCTAATCGGAAGAAGCGGGATGAATTTCACTAATGAAATCCAACCCCCATTGCTGAAAGGGGCACTCACCTCAATGGGCTTAAGTGGAAAACGCTGTAATTTCTGCCTTCCTTCAAAAATCTGACATTTATGACTACTCTTGACCACCTTATATACATTAGCAAACAATGTCGACCAATAGTATCCCGCTCTCAGGACTTTATTTGCTGTTGTTTTCCAAAAAAGGTGACCACCACAGTCTCCTTCGTGGAAATCCTCCATGACCTACTTTGCTTCTTTTTCCACCAAACAATTCAATAGAACACCACCGGGATCTTTCCAATAAAGTGCGGAATTTAGAATGCAAAACTTGGCAGCCTTCAATTTGAGAGTTCTAGCTTTGTTTCTAGTCATGCCGGGTGGTGGTGAAATTTTTTTAAGCACATGTATGATATATGAATACCAGAGAGAAAGAGCAAACATTTCAGATACCTAAATTGACGAACCTTCCTCATTCTCATCAGACAGAACAACGATCAGATTTATGTCTAAGGCGTGCAAGTTTGATTCAGCCATTAACTTTTCCAATCCCTGTCTTTTAACAAGCTTTGTGGGCTTTATTTCCACATCATACTCCAACAAAGATGCAATCCACTTGCCTCGTCTTCCTTTCGTATCTGTCTGCACTAAAACATCCTTGACAACAGCGTTAGGAACATAAGCCAAAATACGAGAATGCAAAATATATACTCAAAAATATTTCAATGCTTTCACAAGTGCAAGGGCTTGCTTCTCAATGATGTTGTATTTTAAGGCTGCATCTCTTATGACTCGGTTGAAGAAAGAAATTGGTCTTTCATGATCATCTCTTTTCTGCAACAACACAGCTGCCATAGTATGCTCCGAAGCGAATGAAAACAATATAAAATCATGAGTGTAGTCCGAGCTGATTAGAACTAGAGCTGAAGAAAGAGCCAATTTGACTAAATTGAAATATTTTATGGCCTCCTCCATCCATTTCACTTGGTTGTCCTTCTTAAGCATGTTTGTAATCTCTCTTAGGTGTTCAGCAAGATTAGGTACAAAGCGGCGTAGAAAATTCATTTTACCATTGAAAGATTGAATCTCTTTCTTATTCTATGGCAGATCGATTTATTGAATCACTTTTACGCGTGCTGGGTTAATACGAATGCCATCTTTTGAGATAATGTGCCTGAGTAGTTTTCCTTCCTCCATGGCAAACAAGCTCTTCTTCGGATTCAGTGACAGGCCATATTTTCTGCACTTTTGAAAGACAATTTTCAGATGGTACATGTGTTCTTCATCAGATTTCGAAAACACCATCAGATCATCCAGGTACACAACCAAAAAAACATCCTTCTCATTTGTGAAAGCCAAGTCCATTGCGCGCTGAAATGTGGCACCCGCGTTCTTCAAACCAAAAGGAATTTTAGCCTAATGAAAAGTTCCCCATAGAGTGGTGAACACTGTCTTATCTCGGTCATCTTCATAGACAGAAACTTGGTTATATCCAGAATAACCATCGAGTAGTGACATACGAGATTCTCCCACTACTCACTGAAGTATATGATCCATTTTAGGCAGTGGATAGTTATCTTTCAACGAAACTTTATTGAGATTTCTAAAATCAATGCACAAGCGAATCTCACCTGTCTTCTTTTGTAGGGCACCAAATTAGATATCCAATTTGAAAATTTGATGGGAACAATGATTCCTGATTTGTACAACCTGTTTATCTCCTTTTCAATTGGTGGTAGCAGTTTTGGATTTAGCCTTCTCAACTTCTGTTTGAAAGTTTTCTGGTCGGGCTTAATGGGTATAGTGTGCTGAATTATATTGGTATCATATGTCTTCAAGTCAGAATAGTCCCAAGCAAACACATCAGCAAATGAAGACAACAAACTGATATATTAGGCTTTTATCCTTTGTGGCAATGCTTTAGACAGTTTCACCATTTTAGGATTAGCAGCTATTTCGACATTGACCTCTTCCACACCCTTCTCTGTTGGCTGCAATGTTGGTTTACGGGCTACATCATCTTGATCAAAGAGTTATTCTAAAGATATCAAGCCTTTCAGAATAATGTTATTTTTTAGCTGCAACACGTCCATTTGATTGATCTGCACATCATCTTTACCATCATCATTTTCTACATCAATTGAGCTTTCTTTGAACTTACCTTTGTTTTGCAAAAAATCATCAATCTCCTCATCATCTTGGAAAACTTGCCAATATCTCTAATTGTCTGGGACAGTCAGACGATGGTTGACATGGATTTCAAATTTATTACTGGAGTTCATTGGGATCTTCAAACTACTTGTTGCCTTAGCAAGAGCATCAACAATGCTATTTTTCACACGTGGCACACATGTCAAGTTATATTCTGAAAATAATTTCAGGATGTCTAGAACCACATTTCAGTAAGCCTGCATTCGAGGATGCTTCGCTTGATATTCACCTCTAACTTGCTTAATCACCAATTCGGAGTCGCCATATACTGCAATCCTCTTAGCATTCAGCTTTCTTAGAATTTTTAGGCCAACAATCATAGCTTCATACTCAGCTTCATTGTTTGAACAATCAAAAGCTAATTTGTAAGAGCATACCTGCACGTTACTAGGCACTTTGTTTGGGGCGGAGAAAGGACTGCGTACCCAAATACCAATTCCAACACCATAATTTCCCACTGCTCGATCAAAATCCATGGTCCACAAACCTTCTTCATCTTCTTGCAAGTGCTGAAAATCTGTTTGTTGTGCTTTGTCTGCTTGCTGTCCATTACCTTCAGCCGATCACTCAATGGTGTTCTATTGTTCTTGTCCTTCTTTCTTTAAAACTCCTCTGAAATTTTCTGCTATTTCCAGAATATTTTTTGCTTCTACTAACTGACTATTGATATCATTGAAACTATCAGAATACAAAACGAAAGACTCTAAATATGTATGTACATAATTAATCGGATGATTTATTGGTTTCTCCTTGCTTGTAATCATGTATTTCATTTTTTGTTCCCGATACAGTTTCCTCATTTGGCCAAACACCAGAATCGTTGCATAGGAGAAATCTAGATGTAGTGTGCCTTTCAATTTTGCTACCCAAGACCTGGAAAGAAGCATGCCAAACCTGGGAGGAATATCTGCTACAACAATATCCATCAAAACATTCTTCATTGGGATTTGATCCAGACTCACAACCAAGTCTTTGATGAGCCTAATACATCTTACTCTGCTGGAATCAAATGAATAGAGATCATGGTATTTTTGGGTGACGTCCAAACCCAACTTATCCATGATAGCCTTGGGCATGAGATTGTGAGAAGCTCCGGAATTGAACATGGCATTATGTAACACAAAATCATGCAATCTTAAACTGATATAAAAAGGTGGCACATCATTATCTGGAGACTCACCATTCAATGTTGGCCCAAAAATCATTTCGGGTTGATCATGTTCGACATTCAACATATCAGACATTGGGTCAAAATTCAAAATTTTAGACACTTTCCCTCTATAACTGTTGTTCCTCATTATTTTAGTCAAGGGAATGGATACCTTCAATTTAAAATTTTCATTCTCTAAAGTAAAAGCGGAAATCTTTCTGCCTCTTTGACTGGGATTTCTTTCCTTTCCTTTTCTTTTGATGCAATTGGCTGATTTGATTTTTCTGCTGATGGTGATTTGCTGCTATCAGGATCAGTTGCCTCCTTTCCTTTCCTTTATGCAACTAATGAATCATTCTTTGATGCCTCAACGTCCTTCCTCTTCTGAATTGGTTTAATTGGCATGTCTCTATTTCTAAGTGAATATCGCTGCTGCTGGAAGGACAGAGCATTCATATAGCCTCTTTGGTACTCATCTGATTCTTCCTCCAAAACGGTATCATTTGCTAGAATGAAATCTGCGTCTTTGCGTGCAGCTGAACTTTCTGCATACTCCTCATCCTAAGCAATATAAATAGGCAAATCATGAGGAGTAAAGAAGTGGTTTTCTTCACCTATTATATTCCCATCCTCATCTAACTCCAGTCCATGCACAAAATTTTGCTGCAAAGGTGGATGTACTGGTTGTTGTGCTATCTAATCTTGGGCTCGCTGATCTCTCTGCCTTATTCTATATTGTGGCTGTTGCTGGCCATGGAAGTTAGGATTTCTAACTTGTGGCTCAGGTTTGTCAAGTTTCACCCTTTCAAGCATCTACTCTACCTTTCAGAGTAATTGGTCTACTGAGGAAGATTCTTCTTTTACGGTAACTTTCTTTTCTGCCTTTGCTCTAGCCCTCTTGGTCAGCAGATTTGCTTCAACACTGACAACGATCTTCTGCATGTCTTCCATTGTGGCTGGTTCTCTCTCTCTTAATTGATAAGCCATGTCAGCACCAAAACCATCCAGAAACTTCACCATGGCTAGCCCCACAGGTGGCCTTAGATGATCGGGAATTTCATTATAAACATAATTGAATCTACTGCAGTAGTATTGGACCAACTCAACAGCGTTTCGTTTGATTTGCTCATATTCAACCAAAATTTGAGGAGGATTCTTTTTCACTTCCCAACGGCCTAAAAATTGTCTTTGCAGGTTGGCCAAGGTAGCGATACATGTAGCTGACAAACCTCTGAACCATTTCCTCACTTCACCTGCAAATTTTTGTACAAAGAGTCTCATTTCCACATTCTGTGCATCGATCTCATGAAGGTCACAGAAATTTTCCATTTTGTCCACATGTTGCTGAGTGGTAATGTTGTTAGGAGCACCATCAAACAACGAGATTTTTCTTTGATAATCTGCGGGCATATCATCTAAAACTTGAGGTAGCGCAGGAGGTGCAAAATGAGCATCTTGGTAGGTTTGGTCTTGGAGGTGTTGGAGGAGTGTGTGAGTTTGTAGGGGATTAACAATTGGAGTTTGAAGTTGTGTCACAATATAATTATCAATTGACCGGTTAGCCCTTTCAGTTTCTAAGTCTACAAGAAACTGTGGATTGGGGACAGTAGAGTCAACCGCCCTTTCGGATTTGGTCTTGAACAATGATATTTCGAACTACTCATCAAAATCTAGCTCTTCAAGATACTCAAAAATGTCAGGACATGAATGGGATTTGAACATGAGAGATATAGAGCTCTCTTGACGACGAAGTCTTGGAATCAAATTGGGATTTTCGTAGATGTGAGGAGGATTTAGATCTGGATTAGCTCTGGTATATCTTCTAGAAGCCAACATGCTATTAAAAAAAATCAAAAGGACATGAACAACTTACTCAGCCTATCAAATCCTAAACTTATCATCTGGAAGCTTAGAATTATCAGAAGTAAGGGGTGTTTGTAGGTTAAGCCTGTCGTTTACGCAACGAAGAAGACTAAAAAACAAAAATTTCGTCCCCAGCAGAGTCACCACTATGTTAGCACCTAAATATGCCTTAGGCTGAAAGAAGGCAAAATTCAGGGTAACCACAAACCACGCTCAGTCTGGTTGCTAGCACTACTAGAACAGGAGAGCGCTCTCTCCATGTCACGCTCAGTGAATAAATAAACAATATGGTCTGAGATGACTTACAATGAATATTGATTTTAGGCTAGGTAAATAAATATGAAAGAAGTATTTTGATAAATGATTGAGTTTTCTGGGATGTATGGGACCAAAGAACAGCATGAGCAGAGAATTTAACACAAAGGCACATATTACTTCGTGAGGCAGGACAGGCGGAAAGTCTAGCAATTAAATTTGAAATAATGCAAAATGGAAAGATTGTTTAGGAGGGTGAAAAGGTCATAAATACATGAATCCTTTTCAACAAAAGAAGAACACAGAACGTGAAAACTTTCCCAAAGGCAGAGCAATAAACATGAATTCTACCTATTCTTACTTAGAAACATTCACTGGAAATGAATATCAATGAACCATGAAACATAACGAAATACATATGAAACAGAAAGAAAATACATTTTCTAAACTCACACCACAGGAATCTCATGAACCAGAGCCATAACCTTTCATTAATTCTTTGTCAAAATGTACAATGAGTAACTGAGTTTCTCTCCCACTGTTTCCCAAAAATTACCCCCAACCCTTTACAAATGGTTTCTCATACGATAAATAGACTTTTCCATCAAGAAATGGATCGACCCAAAGTTGGGGAGTTTTTTAAATCATTACAAACTGGAAATGAAAATCCAACCATTAGTGACAGGTGCAACGTTACAAAAATAACAAAATTGTAGCGTAGATTTTTTGGGTGACTGCTCGCCTTCCTTTTGCCACTTGGATAGAAGCCAACCTTTAATGAAAATGCTTTTTAAACTTTTCCTTAGGTTCCTAGAAAAATGTATTGTAAATTAATGGGCCCACTTGGAGAGAATCACAAATCGAAATTTTGCAGAGCGGAAGTGATTTTGGCCTTTGGGTCTCTGTGCGTCGCGCCCAAAACAGTATGCATTGCGACACTTTGGAGGTGGTTTTGAGGTACTTTAGGAAGTCCAAATTGTGCCCAAGTGTGCTTGTTAGAAATTCCTACCTGTCTACTTTCCAACCCAAGTGGAATTTTTGAATTTGGTGCTCATTTTCTCCTCCAAAACTTCAATCTCCCAAGACTGCTTCCTGTATGTCAAAATAGGGGCAGAGAGGTCATTTTCTGAGTGTTTTTGACCTCCTAAGGACTCAAAATTTGCCCAAACTTCTTGGCCATGCACTAGCAGTCATGATTTTTCATGCCAAATCCAAAAATATATTTTTTTTTCAATTTAAAGCTCCCTAGCATAAGTGCGCGCCACGTGGCGCGGCGCACAGGGAGAAAAACCATGTTTTTGTACCAAAATTTGTCAAAAGACAAAAAATGCCCCAATTTTTTTTTTAATTTGGGCTGGAGCTTCTCTATGAAGTATCATGCTGGGCCAAAGAGGCTTCAGCCAAGATTCGGAGTCGATCTTACTCTTTTTTCATGTTTTGTCTTTTTGTTGCCTTCCTCAATTTCGCCTTCAAATTCCTTATCCGAGCCTTGGAACTCATGTTACATGCCCTATAGTGATAAACCATATGCCTCAATAATGTCTTGTCCTTGTCAGCCTTTTCTAGTAGTCTCTCAAGGTGGATGTTGATCCACTCGAGCCAAGACTCTCGGTTATTATTAATCTCTTGCTCTAATGGAGTGAGCTCAATCCTCCTTCGTTGGGCAGATCGGCGATTCTCGTGGATGTTTTGCAGCTCCTGTTAGCATCCTACTGCAACTGGTTACTCATCTTTCATGATTGACATTTTTTACATGCCAAATATGTCATACTTTGCATGCTACAATTTTCCATATTTACTACAGAGGCCAAAGAAGGATGCCATGAGAGTGTGCTAGCCTAAATACCACTGTTGTGTTCCAATTTTGATGTGCTATTCCATTTTCGAAGAATTTTCAGTTAAAGGGAGGTCCAAACAGCTTAATCTTGGTCTCCCTAGGTTTCAATTTCTTGTTTTAGAATATAGAGAATGAATATCTGTCCAAACAGCTTAATCTTGGCAGATTCTTAGATAGGTAGAGAAGTGAGGGTGCTCAACAGCTTAATCTAAGGCCCTGGATGAAATAAGTGTAGTTGTAGATAGGAGGACAGAAAAAGAAAAAGTTGAAAAGATGGGTCTACAAGTCCAAGTGCACCCAAACCAAAAAGAATAAAAAATGCTAGGTAAGTAGGCTGGGTAGGTAGTTTTGAGGTTGCAGAATGTTTACTTGTGATCAATTTCATGTTTTCAAGTGTCACATCTATTCAAGTCACAAATGTCAGGAAATTTCCATTTGAAGGACTTCAAGCGAGGCATGTCTAACTCCCTCTTCTTCATCTTCACCAAATCATTCACTAACTTCCCCAAAGGGATCAAGATTTGCTTGATATCTCTTAGTTTCATCATTTCCCATGTTAATTACCTACTCAAGGAATGTTCATACTTCCTTTATGGACCATTTTCCATTAATAGTCTAAGATTCACATACTTAGTGCTTTCTTATCACTGTTCATATTAACTACTAATTGTACTATGTAGCTCCATATCTATCTCCCCTTCCCCTACTAAAACTATGTTAATAAGTCCCCTATACACTTATCCCCTCCCCCTAGTTGAAAAATAACCATAAAGTAACACTTGGGAATTGCTAAGTTTATTTGAAACTTAGAAAGAACCCTCCTTTTGTCTCAAAAAACCATCTTCTCATGCATATCAGACCCCTTCCCATGCCTTGAAATCCCCTTCAAACATTAAAAAATTCTGCTTCCGATCATAAACGCTCGCATCACTTACCTTGGGCCTTGCTCCAATTGCAAAAGGCTCTATCGGACCCCCTCCGATGCGATATCGCAGTTGGGAGGGGAGTCGTGTATTAAAATAGTGCATAAAGTGTGCCCCCGATTGGTTTGGCCGACAGTGATATCGCTGATCGGCATATCGCTATGACAAAACAAAGCATGCATGCGCGCTACCAATATGGTCATCGTCGATGGTCTATTGCCGATCACATATCGGCGATCGACGTTTCATGAATCCACACCATATATATATGAGCCCCATCTCTTATCCTACTGTGTCACCCTGCCACCTCACCCCTTCCTGCCTGCGTCGGCCTGCCATCGTACTACCACGTCATCACCCTGTCGTACTGCCACGTCACCTTGTTGACGTCATCCGCCGTACCGCTGACATCACCCGCTGAAAAACGCGCAAGTGAAAAATCAAAGCTTTGGAAGCCCGAAATGAAAAACAGAGGCAGTTTTCGATGCGTGATTAGCACTAAGCACTAATCGCTACGGGAAATGGTCCAAAATGGGGAATCTTTTGTTTAGTAATCATTTTTTGCGCCGAAAAGGGCCGATTTAACAGTTTTAAGTGTATCAGCAGGGAGAGAGATGTCTAGATTCAGATGTCAAAGAGTATCAGAGCAACAGTGAAGCCAAATTCATGTCAAAGAGTATCAGTGTTGCGGAAAAGTGTATCAGTGAAGATCTATCAGCGGCCCGAAGCAGGAAAACATTAAAGAGTCCTCCAGCAAAGTCAACAAAACAATAGATGCCATTTAAAAGCTCTCAAATCACAGTTAATGCACATCAAAGTCACATGAAATCAGTGGACCAAAGCTCAAAGCACAGTTATTGTAAGCACTGCACCAAGCCACCGAGGACACCATATTAACTCATTTTGATCCAACTGCCCTTGGCGCAGCAGCTCAAAGGATATCTACTTGCATTTAATTTTAGCACAAGTTTAGGTTTAAAAAGCTTTTTCCCGCAGACCTATGTAGGTTGGTTGTAATAAATATTTTTGGATATTTACCCTATATATACAGCCCTGAACAATGTAATGAGGGTTGGTTGTTACTGGTTGGATAGTTGGCTAATGCATTCCAAGAGAGACTTGCACTGTGTAAATGATATTTTTCTATAATCAAAGACTACTTACGAGCTTGGAGAATGAACTGTCTGATGTGTTGTTAATGTTTTTGAAGATTGAATGAGGGAAATCCTGTGTTGTTTTATGAATCAATAAGTATTCCTTACCTATGTTGCTTTCAATTTCACATATGCTTAAGTTGCAGAACAAAAGTCTAGTTTAGAATTTGCTTACCTGCACTCTATGCTCAGTTTCTGTGGCTTCTTAATGTTTTCCTCTTGATTTAGGCATAAATATGAATTCCTTATGGCTCATGTTTTCTCTATCTCACATATAAATGACTGTTACCTCGGAATTCTTAGTTGCTCCCAGATAGGGCTCGTTTATCTTCCCTTTGCTAACCTGTTTGAGAGATTCTTTGTTTCCTCTCATTCCTTAGCCTACAATTCATCTTCATTTAACCTCAACTTTGTTTCATGAACAACTACGTTGCCCCTCTTTCCTCTTGTGACCAAGAAAACGCACCAGCAGTTTTACTCCAAGACTCCATGCCCAATGGTTTGAAACTTATCACATTATGCATTGCCTCTTTACTTGAAAGAATCCTCCTTCCATCCAAACACCACCCAAACATAAAAAAAACCCATTGAACCCAATAACTAGCCTAAAATCATCATCAACAAAGCTAAATCATTAAGAGAGAGCCCTCTCTGACTGCAGGTGGGCTAGAACCTACAGTCCAAAGATTGGTTTGTGGTTACCTCGGCCACATCCCTTCAGGAGCTTAGGGACAACCTGAGTGTTAACAGCTCCATGATCTCCTGCTAGTCTTCGAGCTGTTTATTCCTCTGCTCCGAGTATTTGATAATCCACTTAGCCCTCTCCACATTGAGAGACAAGGCTTTGATCTCTGTTTGCTGCTCCTGGATGATCCTTCTAAGTTTGGCACTCTCCACATTTGTATCATCATCATGAATGAGAATGAAGTTGGTCTCTCATTCACCTGATGGCCCCTCGTCATGCATTGGCTCCTTGCCCCTGTCCTGTACCTGTGTTGCTGATGTCAGAAGCGAGGCCCCTTCCACCTCGGGTGGAGATAACACTCGCTTTGCTGCTGTGAACAAATGTCTAACGCCCCTCTGATATGTGATGAATACCAGCACACTAGCAGTCTCATGGCGCTCATACTGATGAGAAGGACCACCTATCTTATGTTCAACCTCTAATAATCCCTGTGAAGTGCTGAAGAGGTCACGGGAGATGAAATCATCCCAAGTAATGCCCTGTAATCCAAGCTGATGAACCACCAAAATCTTAATAAGAGAAAAATGATAAACATTGTTAAGTTGTTGCTGAGGGGTTTTGTGCTGCATAAAGGTGTTCATACTCTCTATGTTTCGGCAAATGAAATATGGGATGTTCATCATCCGTACCCTGGTAAAATGCATGAGTAACCTGATGTGATAAGCATATAAATGAGAAAACCTTCCCTCATAGCTGAAATATTTCATGGTTAACTTCATTAGAGGAGCATATTCATATTTCAGATATCGGAATGGAAAGACTCTTTTGAGCTGCCTCAAGAAACCGGCTTTAATGTATGGCTCATAATGCTGCCAATCAATATTATGTTTCTTGTTCCATGGCTCTCCAACGTTCGGTATGTCAATTTCTAATGAGACAGATTCAGGTGTAAGTGTGAAGGTGACACCAGCTAAGATAGCATGATCTCCATGTAAGTGAAGCACAAAAAGACGAGCCAACTCATGATGAAATCGAACACTAGCCACCTTTTGACAAAACTGAAAGCATGACAAATGCTGGAAACATGACATAGCAAGAGGAAAGGCCTACAATTCTGTAAGGGTGGTTGGTTCTTCCCTAACATGTCTACCACTTTTATGAGGTCTCCAGGGAGCCTGTTCTTCCGAGGATCAGTCACTTTGGGTGTCCATTTCAAATCCGATGAATGCTCAAATCCCATGACTACTGTACCAAAATCCTTGAAGAAAAGATGCTGCTGTATATGGACTGTGCTTGGACTGCCCTTTAGATGTATGAAACTCTTCGTTGTAATGCAATATAATTGAATTTTGCCACCAAGGGGAAAAATGCAACAAGGGATTGTTAGGAAGGGGAATAATATGAAGGGATTAGGGATTATGGGGAGAAAAGTTGTTTAGGGACATGTAGGAGGGTTTGGGAATTTATATAAGGCAGGATTTTCATGTTTTACATTTGAAAAATGAGTGGAGGGGATAGGGAATAGGAGTTTAGTAACATTTTAGGGTAGGGAAAAATGGGAAAAATGGAATGGGGGGAAGGGAATGATGGAAAGAAGGGAAAGATTAAATGGAGGAGGAACCTTGGCATCAACACAATGAATTTGCAACCATAACATCAATGGTTTTGATGACTTTAAGTGGTAGGGTTTAAGAGTTTTTATTGCAACCATAAGTGGCCATAAACCATCATCACATTAACACAAAAATGGACGAGCAACCAAGATGTCGACTCTACCTGGAAAGTTCAAGGGATTAAAAGGCAATTTGTTGCAATTCGGAGCAAAATTGAGCCTTTATGTGTATGCGCCACGCAGCATACCCAATGCGCCGCGCCATTTGAGTGTGCCACGCCTGTGTTGTTTAACACTCTGTGGCCACACCCAGTGCGCCACGCCACTCCGCCTGTGCGCCGCACCTGTCAAGACACCTCCGTCTTTAGCCAAAACACGTGCTAGCTCTCACAACCACTTTGAAATGCTTCTCTTTGGCCTTGGTGTGCAAAATGATATTGAGTCTTATGAAAAATATTATATAAACACATTGGAGTCATGGTTTTGATTTTTGTTTCTTCAAAACCCACTTTGGCAATGTTTTGTTTTGGCAATTTTTCCATGATTTAATGAAACTATGTATTTCACTTTTCCTTTTTAGATTTTTGACTAAAATGATGAAATTTTTGGCACTTTTTTGCAGGGGTAGCTGACATGGCATTTGGCAAAGGAAACCATGACTGCGCTTGAAGAGATCAACTGGAAACTTTTGAAAATTATTACAAATGAAAACAGAGTTTTGAAGAATAGTCGTAATCAGTCAACATGACGATGAAAATCTTTAAATCACACTTTGTAAGGGCCTCCCTCTGGCCTGCGTGGCTTTATTGGACATTGTTGAAGACCAAATTGACTGATCCCTAGATCTAATGACTAAAATGACTCTTGTCCATTAAAAGATCAAACATTGACTGTCATGGACTTTAATAAACATTGATGAAAATACCTAAGCCAGCAGGTGCCAGACATGAGGGGTAAGGGGTAATGACTGACAAGACCCTTCCGTCAGATTATGGCATGCCCCTAGCAAAATGCAGCTAAGTGGATGGAGCGAGACACCTAAAAATGAAATGCAGAAAGAGTTTTGATCTCTGACGGAGGACTAACAAGACCGACTCTAATAGATCGCATTGCTTTTGGGGGGTGAGCGGTAATCGTACGAGGGCTAGCGATGCCAACCAACGTGTGATGCATGGCGGACGAGACGTGATGAAAACCACTTTTATTGTGAGTTAACGCACAGTTGGTTTGCGGGTGCAAGGAGAGTGAACGCTGTCCGATCACGGCGGAGATGATCGGACGGCAGGGGTTTGATCGCACGGGTTTTTGTTTGATGTGATAGGGAAACGATGGATTAGGGGTTTTGTGAAAATGCATAGTTATATGGGCTTTTGGGTTTCTAATGCTCGAGGCTTAAGAGAAGAGGAATTCATATGTTTGTTTTTAATCAAAAGGGCATGTGATATGGAGATGGAACGAGAGTGCAAGAGGGAACGAAAAAGGTGAGAATGACTGACAGAGGCCTCCTTTGAGCAAAACCAAAAACCAAGCCCACTTTTGCTCCTGAATATCAGCCACATGTAGCAGAGATAACATTGGCTTCTTTTGGGGATGAGATCCTCCCTGTGAGGTCTCAAGAACTTGCAGATCAATGCCTTTCCTGTGAAAATCAGATTAGCCAAAATTCTCTAATGTTCTATTGGGCATGGAGTCTAACTGAGTCTACACTAAAACTGATACAATAACATGTTTACAACTTTAAGGCCCAAAAGACCTTAGATGACATAAATTTTTCGAAAACGCCCATTAATTGGGCCATCAAAAATTGTCTCCCCTTCTATGCTTTTTAGCATGAAGGTATTGTTCCCTTGGATCTAAGAAATGATAAAAGGCCCTGTCCAGAAAGCATCAAACTTCCCATGGTTGCCTTTCTTTTCTTTTAGTGCATCCCACTTTAGAACCAAATCTCCCACCTGAAAATTTTCTGATTTTGTCCTCCTGTCAAAAGCATCCTTGATCTTCTTCTGATGTGCTACAAACCTTTCAACCAGCGTTCTCTAGTTTGATGTATCTCTACTAAATCAGTGATCATTTTTGTCACGTCCTCTCCCTCATTCTGCCCTTCCTGTAAGAACTTTGCCATAGGGAGTGTCAACTGAATTGGGAATATAGCCTCAATGCCATATACCAACTTGAATGGAGAATTCCCTGTAGATTTCTTAACAGTCATTCTGTTAGCCCATAGTGCATATTTGAGCTTAGAGTCCCAATTATTTTTGTTATCTTCCAGCAGATTTTTACTTATCCTTATCAAGATTTTATTTGAAGATTCTGCTAGACCATTTCCTTGAGGATAATATTAGGTGGAATGAGCCAGATTAATACCCATTGAGTCACACATGTCCACCAATTCTTTTTCCCTGAAGGCTGCTGCATTGTCTATGAATAATTTATGTGGACAACCAAATCTGGTGAAGATATTCTCTGTCAAAACTTCATGACCACATTATGATCAGCCTTCCTGGTAGGGATTGCTTCAATCCACTTAGTGAAATAGTCAGTGGCTATTAAGATCCATCTGTGCTAGCCACTGGAATGTGGATTGATCTCTCCAATGAAATCCAAGCCCCACTGTTGAAAAGGGCCATTTGCATGTATTGGTTTTAAGGGCAGGGACTCCAATTGTTGTTTCCCTTTAAATATTTGGCACCTGTCACAAGATTTAACAAATAAAAATACATCAGAAAATAAGGTGGGCCAATAGTACCCCGCTCTGAAGATTTTGTGGGTTGTAGTCTTCTAATAATGGTGCCCTCCACATATGCTGGAATGAAACTACTGCATAACCTCCATTGATTGTTTTTTGTCCAGACATCTTAAAAGAAACCCAGATGGGTCCCTCTAGTAGAGTAGATTTTCATAAATGCAATATTTAGCTGCCTTGAGCTTAACAGTTCTGGCTTGGATTGTGCTTAAGCCTGGAGGAACTTCTAGCTTCAACAAGAATTTAACTATTGCAGAGTACCAATCACAAGAAGCTAGATTTTCTGCTAATGACAGCGTTTCCCCTGGTTCAACTGCTTCTTCTTCTGTTTGACCATTTTCTACATCTCTGCTTATGAGATTTATATCCAATGTTCTACAATTTTATTTAGCTAATAGTCTAGCAAGGCCCTAACCTTTGACCAACTTGGTGGGCTTCAGTTCTACATTAAATTTGATTAAATTTGCAATCCATTTAGCCCTTCTCCCATCAACATCAGGCTATGTTAAGACATCTTTTATTGAAGCAGAGGGTACATATGCAATTATCTTGGAATGCAAAATATAAACTCTGAAGGCTTTCAAAGACTTGATAAGTGCATATGCCTATTTCTCGATGAAATCATACCTCAGCTCAGCATCCCCTAAGGTTTTGCTGAAAAATGCCACTGGATGCTCTGAGCCTTCTTCATCTGCTTGCAATAAAACTGTCACGGGGGTGTTTTCACAGGAAAATGAAAATATATGGAACTCCTTGTTATAATATGGGCTGCTCAAAGTGCGAGCTTCCATAATAGCTTTCTTAATGGACTCAAAGGATCTTCTTTCTTCATCAGTCCATTTGATCTCTGACACCTTTCTCAACATGGAGGTGATATTCTTTACAAGTTCTGCAAAATTTGGGATAAACCTCCTCACAAAGTTTATTTTGCCTAGAAAGGACTGAATATCCTTGTTTGATCTCGGGACAGACAAAATCTGTATTTCTTTTACTCTTTTTGGGTCAATCTAGACACCTGCAGCAGAAACAACATGCCTTCTTCTAATGCAAACTGTGACTTTTTAGGATTGGTTGAAATCCCAAACCTTCTACACTTCAGGAACACCTTCTTCAAATGTTGCAAATGGTATTGATGGTTGCTGGAGTATACTGTTATATCATCAAGGTAGATAAGGACAAACTTATCCTTCTCTCCCACAAATGCTATAACCATAGCTCTCTGAAAGGTAGCTCTAGCATTCTAGTCCAAAAGGCATCTTTGAATACATAAAAGTGCCCCAATGAGTGGTGAATGCAGTATTTTCTTGATCATCTAGATGTACAACAACTTGATTATACCCTGAAAATCCATATAGGAAAGACATCACTTTGGCCCCTGAGACCTTCTGCAGCAAATGCTCCATCTTGGGTAGAGAATAGTTGTCTTTATTAGAGCATTTGTTTAAGTTTATGAAATCAACACAGAGTCTGATTTCTCCATTTTTCTTCCTCACTACTACCAAATTGGCTACCCATTTTGAATATTTGAGTGGAACTATGATTTTGGAAGCCAGTAACTTCTTGATTTCTTTTTCAATTAGAGGAAGGAGCAAGGGGTTTATAGGCATCAACTTCTGCTTGAAAGGGATGGTGTCTTTCTCTAGAGGAATTTTATGATGGATGATCTTTTTGTCATATGTTTTCAGGTCACTATATTCCCAAGCAAAGACATCAGCAAATTGCTTCATTAAATTGCAATATTCAGCACATTGGGTATCAGAAAAATGGGTGGACAAATTTATGTATCTGGGGTGACCTGGACTCCCTATATCCTGCTTACAGACTACATATTGGTCTTCTTTTTGGGTAGCCTTATAAGGCACATCATTCTGGTCAAATAGCCTTTCTAATGGAACCAGACCCTTAGGTATATGTTTGCTGGGAAGTTGGACAATGCTATCTTTGCCAATTCTATTCCTAAGCTGGGATTGGGGATTTTCTTCCAAGGCTTCATTCTCTTGGTCAATTTGCATTTCAGAGAACTCATCAATGACTTGCAGGAACCTATTCACTTCATCATCATCTTCAAAAACTTTCCAATGCTGGACATTATCAAGCAAGGATGGTCTATATTTCATCTAAACTTCATAAACTAGTTTGGGAGGCATGGGAGGAATAAACATGCTAGCAGACACAACAAGGGAATCAACAAGCTGCTTTTTGGCTCTAGGGATGTATGGGATACAAAAACTATCCAAAGAGTCTTTGAGTCTCCATACCTCATCTCTGTATTCTTTTAGCCTTGGGTGCTTTGTTTGAAACGTTCTATTTACTTGCTGAATGATCAGATCAGCATCTCCAAACACCCTTATGTTCGTGATTCCTCTATCTTTTGCTACATTAAGACCCAATATCAGAGCCTCATACTCTACTATATTGTTGGTGACTTGGAAGGCCAACTTAAAAGACAGCTATGTGCTTTCTTATTCCAGAGATACCATCACCATGCTTGCTCCTGCAGTCTCCCTAGAACATGCTCCATCAAAGAACATCTCCCAAACCTGACTTCCTTGCTCTTCCTCGGCCTGAACTATTTGTTTCCTGAGTTGCATTGAGGCCTTCTGGGATTCTTCAATTTGGACAATACATGCCCCAAAATTAGTGTCCATAGCATAAATAGGATGATTAGAAGGATTCTTCTCATCACTGATGATGTATGCCAACTGTGCTTCTCTGTACAATCTCCTGCTTTCTCCTTCGAAGACTGGGACAGTGGCATAAGATAGATCATTCTGCAATTTCCCACCTAGTCTCTTAATCCATCCTTTAGACAACAACATGCCAAACTTAGGAGGAACATCTTCTACCACTATGTCCATCACCATGCTCTTCACGGGCAGCTAAGTTAGGGTAATGGCTAAATCTTTGATCAATCCCAAACATTTCACCTTTCTTGAATCAAAGGAGAATAGATCATGATATGGTTTGGTGATATCAAGGCCTAACTCTTCCATGACAGCTTTAGGCATTAGATTGTGGCTAGCCCCTGTGTCTAGTAGGCAGTTGTGGAGGATTTTGTCATGAATGGTCAATGAGACATAAAATGATGGAGAATTCTTGTCAGTAGGTTCAGTCATTGGGCTAACCACAACTCCAGGTTTATCCTCTTGCAAATTGACACAGTCAGTGGAGGTTTGTGTGGCTTTCAGCTCAATAGCTTCAAGGATAGGCTTTCTAAACACTTCACTCTTTACAAGTTCTAACAGAGGTACATATATTTTTAACTTCTAGACTTCTGATTCAAAGCTAAAAGGGGAAGGGGGCTTGTCAGGACCTCTTACCTCTTGAGCTAGAGTTTTGAGGATGACCAGTTTAGCTGCTAGTCTTTTCTGTCTGATATTCTGGGACTCTATTGGGACAACAACTCTTTGGGTAGGATTCTCCTTGACATTTTTTGCTTTTGATTTCAAATGGTATCTTTGTTGCTCATTAGTTTGTAGAACAACCTCTCTATCCCACCTTTGACTGTTTTCGTCCTGCAGCAAGGATCCTTCCTAGGTAGCCAATGTCAAAAAGGCAGCACTGCCTTTATCTTCCATGCAATGAATTTCATCCTCTTCTTCAAACTGCTCCTCCTCCATGACTACGTTTTGAAAAGGAGTCTTAAATTTTTGTTCTTCATTAGCTTCTTTACCCCTCTGAATGATTTGCAATTTTTCATTTGCTCTTCTAAATGGATTTGGATTTCTTGGAGCAAATGTGTTTTGCAGCCTTGTCTTTCTTGAGTTCTGCTCAACCTTCAGCTTAGATATCTCAGCAGCCAGTGACTCTATAATTCTAGTCATTTTGTCTAACTTAGGCTCTGAGGACAAAACAGAGGAAGAAGAAGCCTCACCTCTCTGCCTCCTTCGGTCAACATGAACTTTGAGCTTTTCTGTAGCCATAATATTAGATTCTACTTCTAGGGCTACATCTTGCATGTCAGCTAGAGTGGCACCTATTCTTTCTCTCAACAACAAACAGAAATCAGATTCAAAAGCATTGGCATAAGTAAGTTTGGCAAAGGCAGGGTAGGCTTTACTTCAGCTGGTATTTTACTATACATACGATTGAATCTTTTATTAAAATCAAGCAATGATTTCCCATTTTCCCTCTTGAGGTTTCCAAACTCAGTATGATAATATAGAAAGTCTTTTTTATCCCCCCAATGCTTCAAAAATACATCATCTAATGCTTTAATATCTGCTATAGATCTAGGTGCTAGTTCTCTAAACCACTTTCTAGCCTCTCCATCAAGGCTCTAGACAAAAACTCTCATCCACACATCATCCTCACTGATATATAGGTTATCAGCATAGCTATAAAAAGATTCAAGGTGTTCTTCAACTGTTACCCCCTCTATACTAGTGAACTTGGGCATATACTTCTGGTATTCCCCTGCAGGCATGGCATTTAAAGGAACATGCAGGACTAAGGGCCCATACCTAACAACTATGATTCTTTCCATCTTTGTAGGTGCTTGCTGACCTGCCATGACTGGGGTAGGTGGGAGGATACTGGTAGATTGAATGGTGGGGAACAATGAAATGGATGATAGAGACAATGGAATGTGATGGAATGTATGGGAGGCTCTCTTTGGACTAGGATCCAAAGGGGAACTAAGAGAACAAGGAGCTTTATGAATCTCTGAGGGTATTTCTTTACTAACAATGTTAGGCTCTAGATCTTTGAAATGCAAATTCTTAGCTATAATCTTCTCCTGCAGAGACACGTAAGATTTCTTAGGCTTACCTGATCCTGATGCTCCTTTATGTGATGTTTTCTTTTGCTTAACGATCTTCTCAGGGTCAGGCACTGGGTCAGTTTGTGATTTTTGAGGATTTCTCTGGGTATGCCTCACGAACTGAGCTAGAACTATAATGTGGAGTCGCCACCAGGTTGGTCCTTCCAGTAGAGTCGTCAGATAGATGATTACAACCAGAAATGTGTCCAAACTTTGTCTATCATCAAAGCTAGAACTGTGTCGTTCTCTCAGGGAAGCTGAGCTTCAATCTCCCCTCCTCGGCAACGGTGCCAATTAATGTTATCACCCCAAGAAACTCTCCTAGGTTGTATCTTGAAGATGCTCAGGAACATTACAAACTTAACATGATGTTGGAAATGGATGAATGGAAGGAATGATACTTGTTCAAGCCAGATAACCACTTCTACTATGCTTAACTCAAAACATGCATGAACACCCCCAGACTACAAGGCTTTAAACCACCAATTACTCATAGTTTACGGATTGGGTGAATATAGAGAACACTGACCACATCAGTAGATGCACAAGACCATGTGATGGACAGCTGCAACTAGTAAAAAGGTCTGCAAATATATTTCCTAATGCACAGATAGGATGACAGCTCTCTGTCACTAGGTAAACAGAAACCTGAATAACACATTCACTGATACATACAAGATTCTAACATAGATGTAGGATGACAACTCCTCTAATGCTAAATATCAAGAGTTCATGAAAACTGCATAACAGGCACAACCTATAATAGAATAGGAATGGAAAGTGAGCAATTAAAAACAAAATAAGCTTGTATTAGCTGAAAATGAAGATGAGACACTGCAAGTATCAAAGTAGTTACAGTCTCTAGAAGTTGAACCTTACATCAAAACCATAACCATCAACCCTGATTACATATGTTTTTGCGTATATATAGAGTTCCTTTACAAAAATGTTATGCTATTCTAGGCGTGGAGGGGTCATAATTGACCACCAACCACTTTAACCATCTGATGGAGTCTCTGGTGCAATCTGCTACCTTAATGAATGAATTTGATCTTCTCGGGTGCTCTGTTGTACTTATCGAGTAGGTGGAGTGTCTTAAAGAATAAAATTCCTTAATTGCTGAACGTGTTTATCTGCTCGAGGTTGGTCTTTTCTTTCTCAGCCATCCTTCCTGTTAAATGTGGTTATTGAAGAGCTACTATGCTGTGTATTGGATGCTGACCACCTTCGCCCTTTCAAGAGTATGAAATGGCTGTGGATGTGGACAGTATGGACGAATGGAGAAGGAAGATTGGTCATTGGATCGCGCAAATGGACGGTGGACAATGCTTGGCAAGGAGTACCAGGAGGTGAGGTGGAAGATGATCATCAACCTTTGGATCTTGGGCGGATAGATACAATGGCCATCGGGCTTTGAAAATGAGCAGGCATTACCAAGCAGGGACTAAAATTTTGGCGGTAAGTGGTATTGATCGCACCGTTTTTGGGGGGTGAGCAATAATCATACGAGGGCTAGCAATGCCAACCAATGTGTGACGTGTGGCGGATGGGACGTGACGAAAACTGCTTTGATCACGAGTTAATGTGTGGCTGGTTTGTGAGTGCGGGGAGAGCGAACGTCGTCTGATCATGGCGGAGATGATCAGATGGTGGGGGTTTGATCGCACGGGTTTTCGTTTGATGTGACAGGGAAACAACGGACTAGGGGTTTTGCAAAAGTGCACAGTTATATGGGTTTCAGGGTTTCTAATGCCCAGGGCTTAAGAGAAGAGGAATTCATATGTTTGTTTTTAATCAAAAGGGCATATGATATGGAGATGGAAGGAGAGTGCAAGAGGCAACGGAGAAGGTGAGAATGACCGGCAGAGGCCTCCTTTGAGCAAAACAAAAAACCAAGCCCACTTTTGCTCCTGAATATCAGCCACATGTAGCAGAGATAACAAGTCCAACGCTAGTTTGTGGCAGCCATGTTTCAACCATCTGAAAGAGTTTCCTTTAGAGAACCTACAATCACAAACAAGCACACATAAAATAACACCTACATAGCTAATATAATAAATCATGTTCATTATGGTGATCTAGGAATCCATAAAATAAACCATAAAACACAGCTTATTGAGAAAAATAAACTTGATTGTATTAAATTTGAAATAGAAGAACTTTACAACCTTTGGTGCCTTGATGTTGTACAAGCTCTTCCCAATGTTCGAATCAGGAATATCCTCTACTTTGACAAGCCTCACACTCTTCCAAATGAGATCAAAGAGGTATGTAATCTCTCCTCACAAAATCTCAATTAGGAAGACTAAGTTCTAGCAACATTTCACCCCAAAAATATTAAGCTTTTAACCTCCCAAGTAACCAACCCAATGCTTCATTTTATAGTGCAAAGGAAGGAGGTTACAGGTCCACCTATCAAGGGATAAAGTCCTTCTTCAAAGGGATAAGCTCCTCACATCAAGGGGTTATCTCCTTAAGGCATGGGATGCATGAAAATTACAAGAGAGAACTTTCCACCTCAAGATTCCCTCTAGAAGCTTCCAAAAATGACTCAAAGTGAGTTTTTAAGAATATACTTGTGCATTTTTAACTTTTACAGGGGTCCACACCCACAACACAGATACAGAGCGGTCAGGTGCGCAGGGGGCATGACCATTAGGTGCAGGACCGCAGGTAATGCTAAGAGAAAGTGCGGAACCAGAGTTTTAGAGACTTTTGAGGGCTTTCTCTTATTTTCAAGGCTTGATGTGAAGAACTGAGGCTTAATACTTGCAAACGAGGAAATTATGAGTGGTGATGGACTCACACAGATTGTAGAAAGTCAAAGTGACAATTTTTGTGCAACAGATTGCCCCCTAAAGTGTGAAGAATGTAATAGATGAAGATAGAATTTGTCATCTAAGAAGATTGAAGTACTTTATCATTTCAAGGGTCATCCCATGGACACCCCAGTCGGAACCTGAAAAAAAATTCAATGCAAAATATATATATGAACATATCATCGCTGAGGTAGGCATTCCCATGCTCATATCAAAACTGACTAGAAAACTAATAAACTGTTCAGATACAGGAATGATTTTGTAATACATCACAAGTATAGACATATGTAGACACAGTATGGGTGCAGCCATATATTTATGAATAGTCCACTGTATAATGAATAACAAAAGCCCTCACAACCTGGATGGTGGAAACTAGATCCAGGGTCTTGATTTCTTCTTCCCAAACTAGTACGATTCTATCCATGTGAATGAATGCATCAAAGTCCAACATGGTAGAAACCACTTGATTAACAGTCATTGCTGTAAATTGTTAACAAGTGTGAGAGAAACCACCAGTGATGTCAATGGACCTCAAAGTACTTAGTACAATCCATGAAATGTGAAAATGGGTTGATGTCGAACATGTCATAGAATCCTTTGATCGAAGGTCAATGATGCAACATGTCATCGAAGGTGAGAAACCTGCCATTAGGGCATGCAGATTCCAAGGTACTGACGATTTCTAGATCATCTTTCTAGATAATGAGCTGAAGTCGATAAAAAGTGATCTGTCATAAGCAAGTCCACAACACAAAATCATAGATCAAGTTTTGAAGAAATATATTTGGCAAGGATTGTTTCAGGGATGGTCAAAATGGATGACAGATATTTTGCAAATGAATGGTTTATTTGAACTGACCTCTTGAACACATAACGCAACTGCAGATGGTTT
The DNA here is from genome assembly GCA_000404065.3 of Pinus taeda. Taxonomy (NCBI): domain Eukaryota; kingdom Viridiplantae; phylum Streptophyta; class Pinopsida; order Pinales; family Pinaceae; genus Pinus; species Pinus taeda. Next base: position 186,301 of record APFE030630347.1, on the reverse strand, counting down.
GGTGATAATTGACCCAAAGCTAATATCCAAAAATTGGCTCAAGACTTTTAATATGGTTTGATTAACTATTAGGCAAAGGATTTCCCAACCCAGGTAAACAAAAAGTGTCATGTTCAAGAGTGGTTAACTGCTTTTCTAAAACATAAAGTATAACAAACAGGTTCATTTTTCTCTCTTTTCCCCCACCATTTTTGGCAAGTACTTCTTTATTTTTGACAAGCTTGAAGAGGATAACATTTGCTTGGTTATAAGCTCATCCTTTGGATGAGTCCAACTTAGTTTAAAATTCAAACTCTAAGAAGGAGTGGTTCGTTCCTGTTTAAAATCAAACAGGTCCTTTATTGTTTAAATTTTAACGAGTCCAGTATAGGAGAAACTCGGTGTTTTTCAATTTTAGGGAGTCAGAAGAAAAACTTATGGAAACTCCATGGGTGTCCTTTTTCATAAATTTTTGTCCCCCAAGCCCGAAAAAGTATAAAATAATACTTGAGAGAACTGCTTGACCATTACGATCAAGGAGTATTTTTCATAGTTAGTGGCACCGATCTGAAAAAGTAAAAAAGCGATCAAAGACACATTGTTTTAAAACCAATATCAAACTTGAAACAAAAAAAGTTCGGCAATATTTTCATGTCTATACAGTCAGAAAAGAGCTGTAAGTGGACCGCCTTTTTAATTCTATTTAACGAGTTTAAAAGGGAAAAACTCGGCAATATTTTCATATTTTACGAGCCAGAAAAGAGCTTAAAGAGGACTCCAATGTTTTGCTTTTTCGTAAATTTTGGAAGAGTCCAAAAAAGTGCAAAAGTATGCTCTTTGTTGAAAATGATAAATTATCCCTGAAAATCCAATATTCTGCACAAAAACTCAAAACATTACTCATACCTATTTAAAATAAATAAAAACGTATCAAAGTTACCTTTTTAAAGTAAAAAATAAATAAATTAAAAATTCATTTCTTCAAAAGAGCTTATAAAAAGGGCTTTTGTAAATTCATTTTTACCATTTGACTTTAGAGTGAGAAGTGAGAGATTTTGGGTAGAAAACTTCCTGTGACAATTGCGGAAAATCCATTCGTTGGAATCGAAAATCGTCAGCTCCAGGTAGTCCACATCACCCTTATCTTGCATTTCAACCATTTGCATTTTGCTTTTAGGCTTTAAAATTGATTTTTGAGGAGAATTTGTTTTTAGAAAAACGCTCGCGCCGCAAGTGCAACATGCGGCCCCTGACTTTTTTCTACAAAGGAAAAAGTCGGGGTTCCGCATCTATTGCTTAGGACGAGTACAAACCTATGCACTATCCCTAACTAGCGGGTGGGAACCCCACGAAATAGGTTTTAAAAATTGCAATTTTCTCCATTTCCGCCCAAAAATTTTGAACTAAATTTTTCTAATACATCATTTTTGCAATGTAGGACATACAAAATGCTTATTTGGCGGGAACGTGAGCACGAGGATGTGGATCTAGCCACATTAATTCATCCACCTACAATACGAGTATTAAAAGCATGCAGACCATTTAAATTCTGGGCCATACCCGGCATGAGGGCCCAAGTAGACTTCTTGCAATGGTTGGTAGACGGGTGGAGCATACAGGACCAATGCTTCATGATTGGTGGCCACCGGCTCGAAATCGAGTTAAAGGACATATATTTCTTGACTAGTTTGCCCAAGAGAGGTGAACGATTATCTCTTTTTGGGACTAGGCCAGGTGGCCAGTCTGTCGCTAGTCTCTGATTGGAGTTTTGTAATGACCAAATAGAGGACAAACGGATAGATATTAAAACTATCTCCCGTCCTGAACTTAAGGTTATTGTGTTTATCGTCACCAGATTATGTGGGAGTGCCACATTGCATGTAGCTACCGGATCCCAGATATGAATGGCAGTAGACTGTTATCGAGGTACCATCTTCAACTGGTGCGAGGCTGTGTTGGCGAATGTAAAAGGCCAACTGACTAGAGAAAAGAATGGACAACTAAAAAAATTTGGATATGGTTTCTTGGTTGTGAGTTTTGGTCTAGAGAGGGTACCTATGTTGGTCCAACAACAACTTTCTATTGAGGCTGAACTTCCTCGAGAGCCTAGGATTATGCGTTGGGTTGCAGTGATGGTCGGTCATCCTGAGGAGGGTTCAGAGGTTGTCCGATTTCCACCTGATTATTTTCGTTAGTTGAGAAACCAAATGTTTGTGATTCAGGATTTTCCATATGTTGGGGTGGATTATCGTGGTGACCCAGACATGGCTCTTCCACCAGGAGAGCAGTGGGATGATTCAGGTGAAATTATTTTCAACACTTGTGTTAACTAATATTTTTTTTAAATCGTCTAAAACTGATAATAAAAAGTTTTAAATGCAGATGTGAGTCCACAAGGACCAGCCGCTCTCCACCCTTATGACAGGAGACACCCAGCTGTAGTAGTACCGGCCCCACAAGACCAATCTACAGAGACCCTGACCGAATTGGAGAATCATCTAGAGCGTTTGACAGCAGATATTCCAGAGAATAGCATAGATGATATTCCACTTAGGTTACAATGTTATGTGATTGGGATCCTAGGACCTTTTAGGAGGTTCCTTTGTAGGGTGGCCTGAGCAGTGGTTTCTTATCCTGATCATCGCCAGGGATAGGATGATCGCTTTTGTAGACACACACGACATTTTATGTCTTTTTGTACTATCATTTTTTGCCGATCATAAGGTGTTTTTCAACCTATGATCGAAGACGATTTATATTTGGCACACTTCTATGGTATAATATATCACTATTACTAGCTATCTTATATAACATGTTATGGAATGTTTAAATTTACTGTTTTGATTATTGCAAATGTTTATTTAACATACGAGAAGCAACTACATCTGCTAGTGTATTTAAATATCTCGGAATATGTTGATATTCAATGTAATCAAATTCACGTTCCAAGAGACAAACTCTCAAAAATAATCTTAATAACACTGGGTTTCTAATGGCATAAACCCTGTTAAGCGGTAATACAATGAGTTTAGAATCTAACCTAACAATCAAACTCCAAATCTCAAATGAGATGGATTCAGATAATAACTCAATCACTGGACTATACTTTTCAATGTTATTCATTGTTTGACTGAGGCTTACCCCATGCATGGATACTAACTCATTAGAGGGAAAATAGATAACCCAAGCTGCATAAGAAATGTTCTGTGTATTACGACAAGCACCATCAGCAAAACCGATATATGTTTGACGAGACGCCGACATCTGCAATATCAAGAGTAAAATCATGATAAGTAGGAATAATGATAAAAACACTCTCTAAACTAGACACACATTTCTAATCTAACATACACCAGCTAGAAAGAAACTAATCTAACAAAAATCTCCACACCAAGGTTTTAAACATAATATCTCTCTAGATAAAGCACATTTCTGGGTTTACCCAAAGAGACACCGTCAAAATTTACCAATTCATAGGTCCCTTTTGCCAGCTTTCGCTTAACAATATAAGGACCATGCCACAGGTACAAATTTTCCAGCCCCTAGTTTATCATTTGCTTGATCGTATAGTAAGACTAGGTCACCTTCCGAAAAATTACAAGGTGTAACATTTCAGTCGTACTGAGCTTTTATTCGTTTCACATGAGTTTCGATTGCTAATGCAGCATCACGTCGATTCTCATCTAGTTGAGCTAAGTACAACAAATGTTTCTCCTCTTTCAAAGTGGCTGGGAGTAATTCTATGACTATTTGCAATGACGGAACTTCGTATTCAATGGGTAACACTGCTTCCAAACCGTAAATCAGTTGAAAAGGAGTGAAACCAGTTGATGTTTTTACTAAGGTTCGATATGCCTAAAGTGCTGAAAATAACATGTTATGCCAATTCGACCTATGAATACCAATGATTCGTTGGATCATAGTGACTAGAACTTTATTGATAGCTTCAACCAGACCATTAACCTGTGGGTAATATGGAGTAGAACTATCGTGACGCAAGCCAAGTTGATCTGTCAGTTCAGTCATCATGACGTTTCGAAAATGAATCCCATGGTTAGTAATAATAGCTTGAGGAGCACCAAATCTAGCAATTATATGATTGAAAATGAAAATTGCACCAGTTTTTCCATCTGCCGAAAATGTAGGCATCGCTTCGGCCCACTTAGTAAAATAATCTACCGCAAGGATGATATACGGATGCCCCCCAGCCGAGTGAGGGTTACATGTAATAATGTTGATGCCCCACTTTGCGGAAGGACCGATAGAAATTATAGGGTGGAGAGGAGCGAGTGGAGCACACATCTTACGATAAAAAATTTGACAGGCATTTACGGATTGCATAGATACAATCTTTAAATAAGGATGGCCAGAAATAACCAACGCACAATATCTTTTGGGCTGTGGCATACCCAGACATATGACCGCCACATGCTTCAGAGTGACAGTCATTGAGAACCTTTTCATCTTCTTCATGAGTTAGACAACGTCAGAAAACAGAATCTGCCCCACGATGATAGAGTGTATCTCCAATAATATTGTATTGTTGGGATTGGAAATGTATTTTCCTTCGCTAAGATTGTGAGATTTCAGGCTGAAAAGATTGGGTTTAGAGATAAAGAATTATGAGGCTGCACAATGTGCTTGATGTCATGAAATGTGTAAGACATAGCCCTTTGAAAAGTTGCCCCGACGTTCTTTAATCCAAAAGGTAATTTGCAATAAGAAAATGTCCCCCATGAAAAAATGAAAGATGTTTTAGATTGGTCAGTAGGGAGTATGTTGATTTGATTGTAACCGGAAAAACCATCCATAAAGGAGAACATTTCACTACTGGCACAATCATCTATAATTTGATCGATATAGGGGGTTGGATAATTGTCTTTAGGACAAGCTTGATTAATATCCCTATAATCGATACATATTCTTATCGTTCCTTGCTTTTTCTTAACAGGAACAATATTCGATACCCAATCCGTTACGGGAATTAGATAAATGAAACCTGCACGAAGTAATTTCTCAACTTCAGCTTTAATAGTAGTAGCTTTTCGTGGGTGTATCTGACGCAAATGTTTCCGGATAGGTTTAGCATCCGGGTAAGTTTTAATTTCATGGACAATAATTGATGGATCGATTCTTATCATTTCTTCATATGACCAGGCAAAAACGTCACATAATTCTTGAAATAAGGCTTTATAAGTTTGGATTTCATTGTCCGTATAGGAAGCACCTATATGAATGTTTTCAATAATTCCGGGTTTAACTGAAATGTCAATAGGAACCGTTCGAGAGATATTTCCCAAATTTAACTCAAAATCAGGATGTTGCAATGGATTCTGTGGTTCTTTGACATACTCAGTGGTAAAAATAGATGAAAAATCATTTTCAAAATGATCAAGCTCAAGTAAAAACGAAGCTCGATGATGAAGATCTTCCCATAGTAAATCATCAACAGACAAAAGTTCACGAATCTGCTCATCAGTATGAACATGATCAGAAAACATTGTTGAGGCTGAGATTGATATTGAAAGTGATTCCCCATGGACCACATTCATTTTATCAGTTTTGGTTGAACAAGAGTCAGAAAACAGCTGTATAGCCTGATATGCAATTTCAAAGGGACTCAAAGGCATCACATTACCAAATGAATCCACCTCAGAATCAGAAGGAACGATCCAAGGATCATCCAAAGCAATGGTGTTCAATGAAATCATATGAATAGTTGCAATAGAAGGCAATACATTAGGAGGAGGAAAAGAAAAAGTTCCTACTAAACCAGAATCTTTAATCAAACCTACCCCAACATCCTTATAAGGGATAGTTGTTTTACCGACATGTTGAATACTATCTGAAGAGGCTAAGTCAGATGAAAAATAAGTCAGCTGGTCTATGGTAACAATCTTAACATTATGAGGAAACTTGATAAGCCGAAAGACCGATGAAACAATAATAGTCATGGCGTAAGACCAACTGCGACCCAAGAGAAGGTTGTAATCTAGAGGGGCATCAACCACTTCCACATCTAGATTTATAGTTTTTCCTTCAGCCCCTATAGGTAAATCCTGCAAAATTCCAAAAGGATGGAAACGTCGGCCATTAAAAGCCTTTAGAATCGTCGGGGACTGATTGAGTGTCGGAGAACCAAGCGATCTCCAACGCTGGATCGACATAATACACATAGAAGCTCCCTCATCAATCATATTCTGAAAGCAAGGTCTGTTTTTGACTAACAATGGAATCTGGAAAGCCATTTGATGAGGTAGGCAAGGTGCACTATTCTCTAAATTGAAGATTATCAGGTTCGAATCCTGAATATCAACAACTCCTATAGCTGACAATAGTAATTTACACTATGCTGGACATTATTGCAGCACCTCCAAAGCTGACATTGCTGAAGGGGAAATAGCTAAATCTTCAACAATGTTATAATTCTGAGTAGCACTTGCATGTGGATTGAAATCTGACTTTTGAAGTATACCTTTAGCAGGTGGTTTGATTACTAAGTCTAGGTTAGGTTTCTCGATTTGTAGCGGATCAGAACCAAGGAGTTGAAGTTGATGGGTTTGAATTAGAAGATTCTACTTCCATACCACCAACATGATTTTTACTACCATAATCTTGCGATCGCATCACAATCTTGATATGGGACATCATCATAATGGGTTCTTCTAAGGCAATTGAGGAAGAATCGATCACCTTACTATCTTGGCTAGCAAAAGGATCCTTCAAGACAATAGGTGTTTGAGAACCTTTAACGATTTTCGAAACCTTGGCTCGATGAGGGCAGTCTCTTGTAAAATTCTCCTCATCAAAAATGAGACAAGGATAGTGAGGTTTACGTTTCTCGTCAATAGATTCACTTTTATCTGATTTCTCTTTTGAGTTTTGTTTATTTTTCTTCTTCCCCTTCTTTTTACCACCATATTTTGATATGGTCGTAGATGATTCTACGACATGGATATCGGCAGGAATTTCTACGGAAGAGTCTCCTATTGGGGAATCTAGTAAAGTTATAATAGGAGAAGATTTCTTTGAAGATTTCTTCTTGCTTTTGGTATTAACTAAACCAATCATACCGTCAGCGGCATGAGACCCCGAAGGAGATGTAGTTATTTGATTGTTGTTTCGGAAGGTCGAGGATTTTTTCATGTAAAGTACATGACTTCGTATAAACGAGGTCAAGGTACTGAGCCTGAGGAATGACTTGCTCTTAAGTAACAACTCCTACCTTAGCTACATCTTCAGTGATTTTAGGTAAGAATGATTTAACAAATCATTCTGCTAAAATTTGATCCGGAATAAAAACTTTCACTAAACGTCATCTACGTCGCCATTCATGAATATGATCTAAAATATATGTGGATGTTGACTATTTTCATGAAGTTAATAATTCTGTGCCATTGTCGTATCTGACAGGCAACTAAAAATGAGTTAAGAAAGAAGTGGCTAACTGACTAAAATTATAAAAAGAGCCTCGTGGTAACTCAATGTACCATTTGGCAGCAAGACCAATTAGAGTGTGTTGAAAAATACGTAAATGAATTGAATCATCAATAATGGAATTAGATGCACACTAGAGGTGATAAATCATCACACGATTCGAAGGATCTTCTCCTGACTTACCCTCAAACTTCGGGATATCACTGGGAAACTTATTAGGCATTGGCAGCCAATACCGAAGATAGTTAATTGGATCATTCGTAAGTTGCAACAAATCAGGTAAATCCAAAGTTGCAATAAAAGGTAACTGACGGTTAGGATCTCGAAAACCTTGGGTCACAAGACCAGCCCTAGGAGGAGGATATCCAGGATAAATTGGAATTGGATTTGCATTGAGAATATTATATCCTCCTGGAAAACTAGGATTAACCAGACCAAACTAGGCTTGTTGAGGTTGCTGATAAGTATATCTAGGGTACGATTGATACTGATAAACTGGGTCTTGCACAGTAGGACCGAATTGGTACTTTCCATGGTACAGTTGATAAGTGAATTGCAGTTGACTTCTGACAACCGTACTTGGACCAGGTTTTCCTACAGGCATCTAAACTGAAGTCTGAACTGTAGGTCCTGACTGTGGTAAAGAGGCTTCAGGAGTTGATGTAGGAATAGTAGAAACAGAGCACCGATACTCCAGAAGTAGGTGGGGTAGATTGAACAAAAGCTGCAGTAGTTGTAGCAGCAGTTTGAGGTAGAGTTCGAGGTGAACTAGGCCTGGACTGATGGACTACACCAGGTGTAGACATTTGAACAGTAGGCTGGACAGGTTGCTGGGTTGGACCAGAAACCAAAGGTTGTCCAGGCTGACTCGATGACTGCACATTAGGTTGCAAAGTCTGTTGAGATGGATCCCACACCATGTTCATTCCATAGTATGGACCCATAAAAGGTTGAGTATATGGAGGACCATAACTGGGTTGAGCGTAGGGCTAATAATTGAGAGGTATGTTTCTAGTTCCTTGTACAAAAGGTTGACCAGAAGGTGGTTGGAAACCTTGAGTTGGGTACTGACCTTGAGGTTGATAACCTTGAGGCCTGTACTGAAACTGGGGTTGACCTTGAGGTATATATTGATACTGGGGTTGACCCTGAGGTATGTACCAAGTCTGGGGTTGACCTTGAGGTATGTAATGAGTCTGGGGTTGACCTTGAGGTATGTACTGTCCTGACGGTATGTACTGTCCTCGAGGTTGCCCCCAAGGCAGTAACTGACTTCCCTGAGGTTGCCCCCCAGGTGGTAACTGACTACCTTGGGGTTGCCCCCCAGGCGGTAACTGACTACCTTGGGGTTGCCCCCAGGTGGTATCTGACTACCTTGAGGTTGTAGATTTGGAATAGTACCAGACATCATAATAATTTCTTCTATGCTCGACGCTTGAGTTCCATTATTACCATTCGATATCTCATGTTCAACTGGTCGATGAGATACTCTTGAAAAAGTACCAGTGAGTGACTGATACCCTAAAGGAACAGAAGGACCGCCATATAAAAATGTTTCCAGTGTTTGGGAAAACATAGATGACTGTCTCGACATATTCAAAGGAGGATAATAACCTCTGGGTGTAGGATGAAAAGGAATTCGAGGTGGTGAAAAAATAAGACTCGGATTTTCTAAAAAGTTTGTCAATAATACGTACCAAGCGTCACTCCTAAAAGGACTGTAGAAAATTGATTCACGCTCCCTAAGTTCTAAAGTCGGTTTATTTTCAGGGAGAATTATATCTTCGTTTGAACTAACAAGTTCTTCAATAGAAATGAGTCCAGAAGGAAGATTTTGGGTAATGATACTTCCTACCCTGGCTGAACCAGGACCACTAGAAGTTGGAGAAGCAAATCCTGAGGATGGAGTAGGAGCAGGTTCAGTTTCAGGCTCAGAAATTTCAAGTTCTTTAGCTAATTCACTAGTAGGAGAAAAACTATGAGTAACTTCAGAAAGTGAAATTGGCTCAGAAATATAGTCCATTGTCTGTACTTGATAATCAGGATAAACAATTAAGGAAGACTCTCTAGCTTTTGGTGACCCAACTCTACTGTCACTAGGTGATACAAGAGCTCGTAGCCCTTCAAGCTGGCTTGGTGTATACTCGAGAGGTTTCCCCTGAAGTCTACGGATTGTCTCGGTAATTCAGCCACGATTAAATATTTAATTACTTCACACACAAACAAAGAAAATCTCAATAAAACCACCTAAAGTATCTAAAGAACCAAACAATTGAATCACACGCCTAAAAAATATAAGAGTTCAAACCACACACAAACAATAACTTTCCATACCAAAAACACTAGTTGGTGATGAAATCCAATGCTGTAGAATTTAATACAGAAAGGGCAGTTGGAACAGTTACCCCGACAACCTGCTTAATGAAACAGATTGGCACAACTTTCTTCACAAAACCATCTTGAGTGAAGAGAACCCCCCAGAGAGTCCAAGTGAGTCTAGTCGACATCTGCTCCAGGTACAGTGAGACCCGTCCTTCACCGTCACCTTAGGAAATAATCTTAAGTTTGTGGACACTAAGGTTACCAACAACAACAAATACAACTGGGGGAACAGTCTACGATCTGATCTACACACAAGGGCATAGTAGAAAATCTCAATCCCCTTGAAGGTTCCTCGACATGATCATTCCGAGGTTTACCAACAAGTGACCCCAGGATCCTCGACAATGGTTAATCCTAGGTTTACCATTTATAATACGCGCAAATCTTCTATCTTTCCCAATGAGACAAACTTGATTGTCTCAAAGGTTCAGACATGATCTCGTGATTGACTCCTTTAAGAGGAGCTTCCCAGATTATATCAATTATAATTGGATTTATTTCCTATCGCAAGATATAGCTACTTGTTTGTTTTAACTATCTTGGAGAGTTAATTATTCCCTGCTCCAAGATACTAGCCTAAGCTATATTGGTGATAAGAGCCCTAGAAATAAAAAAAAATTGCTAGATCAATTTTAATTAAGCATTACTTTTATAGGTTGTTTCTTAAGTCAATAGGTATAGAAGTGAAACTTTGATGGTGTGAAGACTCAACTCCGAAAACACTAAAAATGCACCTAAGAATGATAAGCAATTCGTCTTTCCTTCAATGAATTTCTAGCTAAAAGAAAGAGTTTGACAATGCAATTCTTTGAAAAAAAAATCTTTCTTCCAATGTGTCAATGAAAATCTTTTTGTCTTTTTCAACAAGAACTAAATCATTTTTTCTTTTTCAATAAGAACTCACAACAAGACTACTAATTATGCTCACAAAAAATCCTTTTCTTTTTCAACGCTCAAAAACTCCAAAAAACGATTCTTTCAAAAGAGATTCTACAATTCCTATAAAACACTCAAAACTACAAAAACTAATCTTGAGATCTAAAAACTTTTAAAAAACCTAATCGAAATAAAAGATTCAAATCTTTTTGAGGATGTTTTACTTAGTTATTCAGTAAACTAAGGAGTAATTCGTTCAGAATAACAAATCAATAAAAAAACATCCAGCTCTATTTTCTTTTATAAAAATGAAATTCAAAACTTATAACCAAGTTCGTTCAAAGATTTGCAAAGAAAAAAAAATATCTATTTCCCACCAAGGACAGATTTCACAAACCAGTCAGACTCATCAAGAAGACAAAAAGACACCAGGGTGATCTAAGGTTTCTTAGGCTTCTAATCTTTGAGTCACTACAGTGACTGAGTGAAAACCAATCCAAGCATGAAAAACTTCTAGAAAATCATCTAAAACAAAAATACCAATGGAACTTACTCACAAGATATTTTTGACAAAACACATGCAAATATGGGTAGACACTAAAAGTCGTAAATGAAACCTAAACTTAACTGGAAGAAAACATTTTAGGTTTTTCAAAAAATTTCACAGGGTGCGTAGGCTTCCAAAAGAACCAGATGTGGTACTAGTCTGTGCACTAAAGGAACAATGTAGAAATGCCCACATTGTCTGTAAAAACAAAGTGCGGTCCCATTGAAAATTTCAAAAAAAGAAAAAATAATCCAGATCCTAAAACCTACCCAATCCCACACACATCAAGCAAAAACCAGAAACAAGAACAAGTTTCTCAAGTCAAATACAAAGGAAAACCAAAATCCAAATTCAGTTCCCTAGCGGAGTCGCCAATTTGTTGGCCAGATAAATCGATCTTACAGACAAGGCCAATCTCCCTAGTATCAACAAATATCTAGCAAAAAGCAGAACAAGCAAATCTACCTTTCTCTAAACATATTGCGATTCATTAATAAAAACTGTAGAGGTGTTTGGACCCTACCTTAAGTCCAACGCTAGTTTGTGGCAACCATGTTTCAACCGTCTGAAAAATTTTCCTTTAGAGAACCTGCAATCACAAACAAGCACACATCAAATAACACCTGCATAGCTAATATAATAAATCATGTTTATTATGGTGATCAAGGAATCCATAAAATAAACCATAAAACACAGCTTATTGAGAAAAATAAACTTGATTGTATTAACTTTGAAATAGAATAACTTTACAACCTTTGGTGCCTTGATGTTGTACAAGCTCTTCC